>QLSR01000314.1:3090373-3130582 GCA_031780015.1 Citrullus colocynthis
TTTTTTTTTTTTTTTTTTTTTTTTTTTTTTTTTTTTTTTTTTTGTGGGTGTTGTTTATATAGTCCACTGCTCTCTTTGTCTTGTCTTTGTTGAGGAGGGAGGGCTCTTTCTTGTAATACCATACATCCCTTCTCATGTATCTCACTCACACCAATTCATTAAATTTATAAGCTTTTCTTTTAACTTTCCTTTTTTTTTTTCCTTCCAGTTATGTTCCATTTGCAAAGTGATACTTCCATCGAGTTGCTTCTCTTCATCTATATTTGCATTATTGTCGACTTTATCACCTTAAAAAGATAGTGATGCATGATTATACTTGAATCTAGTCCGTAAAATTTCTCATGAGCATTCAGAAATTTGAACTTCATCCCTAAAACTTTTAGATTTTGGCAAAGTTTTATAAAATATAACCTACTTGAAACAGCCTGGGTGTCTTGCCTTTCCAGATACACCGACAGACTGTTGAAACAGCTTTTTCGGGGTGGGGTCCATAAGAATGACGAGAGGATGAAATGAGCTTGGGAATTGAATCATGAAGCAAGATCCATATGTTTTGATAACTTGACAAAGGGAATATCATGAATATTCCGAATTGTAGTGAATAAACGACAACTTTGTTAAGGTAAATGGAATTTGGGTAGAACTCTACCTTAAAAGAGTAGGGGGCTATTAAGGGAATACCATTTTTTTTTTTTTTTAAAATGGCAGGGCTATAATACCTTATTACTATAGTCTTCAACTTAAAAGAGAACGTTTGGAATACATTTTCAAGTGTTTAATTTAAAGAATAAGTCATTTTGAAAAAATTGGAGTGTTCGACAACTAATCAAAATAAATTTTGAAGTGTATTTTAAACAATTTTTATTAAATGAGTAATTGAAACTGAGTTTTTTGAAAAACACTTTTCAATCAATCCAAATAGGCCATAAATCAAAAACAGTCAGTAAAAGAAAAGAAAAAAAGAAAAAATGGTTTAAATCATATGTTAGATTTTCAAATATTCATATAGTGAGCAAAGTTCAGTCCCGTATTATCTCTTTTGAAGTTGGAAGTTCAAATAGTTCAAATTTTTCTTACCCCGTTTGTTGTATTAGGTCATCCATTAAATTAACAATTGAGGATTTTTTCTCCTTTAAGAATGGAAGTCTAATTTACACATGAAAAAATCATTGATTTGAAGGGGGTTGATTGCCTTTTACGATGTGTTCGTTTTTCCTCTCTTTTAAAAAAATGGTCTTTTAATTCAACATAAGGGATTTAAACCTAACCTCTTAGTGGGTTTTTGAGATATTTATACTATCCTAACAAATTGAGGTGGATATAACTTATGATGAGTGAGACATAAGAATGAAGACTCATCGAGTATAACTTAACTAGTCATCACTTGCCTTTCTTGATGGACCACTTTTTCGTTCAAATCCTTCTTTACCAAGTTGAACTATTTTTCTTTTCATATATATATATATATATATATATATATAAATAAATATATAAGGAAAAAAAACAATGGTTTTCATATCCAATTGGTATTCCCTATCTTATAGGGGGAAAGCGTGTGGCCATTTTCAAATTTTCAGAATTTAAAATTCTCAAACTACTTGTTCTAAGCTTAAAAACTTCTAACTATTGTCAAAGTGAGCATAACTCAATTGACATACAGATGTACTAGCAGCTAAGAGGTCTATAGTTTAAATTTCTCTATTTCTATTGTACTAAAAAAAAATTATACTATTCTAGCAGAAGTCTGTCTAAATAAAAACGAAGATTTAGAATATGGAAGAGGCATTATTATATACACCTAGACTAGATTCTAAAAAGAAGTTAGATTTTGAAATACTTGTACCCATACTCAGGGCTTGTCATCCCTTCTTCCCAATCGCCCATTCGACGTCCCCCAAACACAACTTGTTGGATGCCTAAATATCTGCAGGTCAAAGTAAAAATTAAACAAGTTCCTCTATTAGATAAGATGAGTAGCTAAAACTTTACATATATTAGTCCAGAAACTATCGTAAAAAGTTAAAATACAAAGTTGACAAACTCAAACTTACTCTGAGCTTAGAACAGTCAAGCAGTTTAATAGTACATCAATGGCGAAATAATCGGACGTACCAAGGTCAACCCTGCCATACATTATATAACAACTTGTTTCAGTTCCATAATACAGAGGCATACAAAATAGCATTGAACAATTGGAATACGGTTAATTTCAAGAACTCTTACCAAACCCGGCCCCAGTTATCCTGAAACTCAACATCACTGATATCATGAAATGATGACTGCATCACTTTAAACCCTTTATCTGCATCGTAGATAGGATTGTACTCCATGGATGAATTCGCCAGCTGCAATTAACAGCAAAAAAGAAAGGGAAAAAAAGGGTAAACTAGAATGCTGTAGCCTGTAGGATATATAAACTGCCTTTGGATAAACCAAATTCATATTGAATTGACCGTGTTTTTTTCCTTTTACCACAAAAAAGGAAAAAAGGAAAAAGATAAGTGTTTTAACATTGACCAAAGTTTCGTTTTTCAGCAGTATGAGCATGAAGGGAATAGTGATCCAGAGTACATCCAAACTAGAGTGCCTACTTTCAACCATATAAAGCTGACAAGCTAGTTAAGTAGTCTATGCAATACATTCATCAGGTAAATGTTTTCCCCACAAGACAAAATATCACGTAGAAAATATTGAAAAACTGGCAAAAGGACCTTCCTCTCTTTGCAATACATAAGTAAATAGAATAACTAAAGAACTAATTTATAATTGCGTAATAGGTGAGAAAAGAAGACGTGTAACTGACTTAAGATCATTTAGGCAAGGCACTTCAATGAAATAGATCAATTAGGTTCAAGGATATATGAAGAAACCTGCAAATTTGAAGAGTTAAAGGCCCCCAATCGACCCATGACATACCATGACTGGATAACCTGCATGGTTACTTGTAATGTAAGAAATATAGACTACAAGTTAAAGGTCATTCGTGGATGCACAGAGAAAGGGGGGAAAAATGGAAGATGGTGATTATAAAGTTTGAGCAGCTTAATGAAAAAAGTAGTCCTGCCAATGAAAATCATTCTACGGCAATAAGAATGAACTTACACTGCCAATAAGATCAACATCTCGATCAGATGGGGATCCAATCAGCTCAAACCATATGTAGGAATCAAGAGGATTGAAGCTGTGCGGGAAAACAGAGGGAAAAGGATGATCAGTAACTTAAAATGGTAAAGTTTGGATGTCTGAAAAGTTAAATGAACAATTTATCACCACATCAATGATAATATGAACAATTGTCACTTCATTAGCAGCTCAAGGTTGACTAAAGATTTCCCAAGACATGAAGCAAACATGCATAGATAAATATAAGTGCATAAACAACAGTGGTTATCCTTTAAAACCGGTTAATTAATCAAGAAACTAGGAAAAAAATAAGCCAGAGGATGCTCAAAGATGTCAACAAGTGTATAGCAGAACTCCAATAATCTTGTATCCCGGGATTGTTCAGTTTTACAACGGACTATTGCCAAATTTACCAAAAAGAAGAAAAACTAGTTTATGGGGTTTTAAGTGATTATATAGTCATTGACGTAGAAATTAATCATGATCTAACATGTAAATTATGACCAACCTCCCCATCAATATACTTCAGATAGTTAACTAGTAAGTACACTAGTGAGCAAATAGAATAAATAAACAAACAACCAGGATGCATATTCCCATCCCCAAATTAGCTAAGAAGACAAGAAAATCTTTAACCATGATAGGGCCTGTAAAGCAGTCACGATATCCTATCATTCTTTAACATATAAAAAATGTAAAAGAGCACAATAAAAAATTTATGACTTGCACATTCGGAAACCCAAAGTTGAAACTAAATCATATTGTGCAGGGAAGCCATGATGAAAACTTATTTTATTAAGATACAGCTGCGTTAAAAGAGAACTTGTGCTGGACTAGTAGACGCCAGGACTTACACCTTTTGAGTCTTAAATGTTTTCTTCAAACAGATTTGAAACCTCAGCAATTGAGAAGAACAAAATCATATTTAAAGAGTAATCGATTGCAAGAAAAAATGGAATTGAATAAAAGGAATTGGCAATGGGGTGAAATCTCTTTTCTTTCATGATGGAGGATTCAGCTTTGATTTTGGCACCGGAAATAAGGTTATACTAGTGAGGACAAAAAAGGACAGTAAACAAATAAGGGGCTATTAATTGAATAGATTACTCTCTAAAGCTGACTTTGAAGGCAAGGATGGAACCCGTTTTAGACTTTTGGAAGTCTCTACCCTTCCTCCGAACTCTCTCTTCAACCTGTCATAATCACATTGGAAGATATAACTATGCACAAAGACAAGGAAACACCTTTATTTAACAGGAATTGCATGAAAAAAATTAGAAGTTTTTTTTTCTTCTGGTTGATAAGTGATACCTCACTGAAAGAAGCTTATTCTGTTCATCAGTTCTATGTGAGTGCAATCATAGACAAATGTTCAAGACATGAGATTCAAACTGGTTCTGATACTCTAATAAGAAGCTGATGGCTTATGATTGACAATAGATGTGAAATAATTTCATTTTTAAGATATTTATATACGAATTATCAGTTATATGAGAAACTTCTCCAGCCAAATGTTTTGAAGATCCAATACTAGAATATAAGTAAAGTGCGCAATACGAAACGACAAACTAATAAAACAGTCCTGTTGATTATCCAGAAAATGCTCATCGTTGAGATAAAATTACTACCTAGAACTTTCCAAGTTTCTGACAGTAAACACCATATTCAACTATATCAACAAGATATACAACAACAGTCCTACTCAATGCTCGTAACTGCAAGAAGATAATAAGGTGAATCTTATCTTCTCAGATGTCAAACCGGAATTAAGAATATATCAAGGAGACATTAAATCCTAAATTGTGAATATGCTACAAATTAGTTTCAATCATTTTGTTAAGATTTCTAGTCGCTCAAACGGAAGTGAAAGTAACCTGAACAATGAGTTCAAAAAATGACACAATAAGAAATGTACAAACAGGAAATGAAATAACGAATAAGCAAATTCAATTACAACAAACCGATATTGGAAAAAATCAAATGAATAAGATGAGTATAAACCAAACCGATGTACCTTTTTCCTCATTTCCTCTGGATTGCCAATGCTATCGCCAAGAACAGCGCGTAATTCCGCATCATTTTTGCAGGCATCTTCTAACACTCTGTCGTTTTCCCAGCGATTTCATTAGCAATCAAACAAAACGCAACACACATTCATACAGAAAAGACAGAGAGAGAGAGAGAGAGAGAGAGAGAGAGAGACTTCGCCCAGGCAGGGTAATTATGGAGACGATCATGTTCCCGTTTGCGCTTCTCTTCACGAAGCTTAAGCAATCGACGACTTCTAGCAGAGGTTCCAGAGCTCTTAGCATCAGTTGTAGTGGATGTAGAAGTACTCTTGGCGTCAAACTTAGAATCTTCGCCATTTTCAGAAAGCAATGCACGAGAACGAAGTGAAATTGGATAAAATTCAGGGTTTGAAGCGACAGATTGGGGGAACATTCTTGTATTAGAAGGAAAATAGCAACTGAAATTGGCAATCGTAAACGTTAAACCTAATCCGACGCCCTTGAACACGGACATTTTCTTGTTCTTCTTTCCTTAAGCTGCTTTTCTCCTTGTTCTTCACAAACTCTGGCGCTAATTCTTGGGAAAGACGATTCCCTCCTTCGCAAATCGCAGACCAATTTTGAAATTACAGTTATATCCACTCAAGGAGGAGCTTTTATAATTTCCTATCCGCTGCCATTTTTTTTTTTTTTCTCTTGAAACTTTTCTTTAGTACGAGTGTTCGGAGAGTTCGAATCTCGACGGGATGAATTTGATGTTAATTATTGTTGAGCTAAATTTATTTTAAATTTTTTTCTTGAAATATGCAAATTGATATTGTTCGTCTTTGATGTTTGATTTTTTATTACTACGTGACCGATAGATTCGAATAATTGATTTCTTAGCCGTAAAATTATATAATATGTGAACTGAGTTTTTATCACTTTGAAGATATTTATATATTTATTAATAATTAGAGTGCGTGAACTTCTATATAATTAACAATGTAGTGTTTGAACTTTATATAACAATTTAGTCATTATATTTCTAATTTGGCATCACTTAGTCTCTAAATTTTAGTATGGAACAAGAATTTCGTAATAATTAGGGATGCTATTTTCAATTTTGTATCTATTTAGTCCCTAAATTTTAATATATGACAATTTAGTTCCTGTATTATAAAATTTCTAACAATTTAGTCTTTACCGTAAAAATTAGTGTTAAGATCTAATGCAATTTCTTGTATTGGTAGATCAATAAATTAATTAGAGATCTAATATGGTTTGAACTATACAGTCCAAGTCATTAAATAATATAAATTATCATAATAAATTTCTTTAGGATAAAGATTAAATTGTTATATATTTAGAAGTCTCCTAAGCTAACATGCTAAAGTTCCAAAATTAGATTATTCGAAGATTGAAAGCATATAGACTAAATCATTATTGTAATGAAATTTGTAAGCTAAATTGCTCCTTATGAAAGTTTAAGAAAAAAAAATTTTGAATCAATTTTTTAATTTTGTTGAGGAGAAAAAATTATGGTAAAAGATTTAAACATTTAGATATTTAACCATTTGAACCATGTTTAAGTTGGCAATATATTTTGAATTTTCTTTTACTTTTCACATTGATAATAGGTACCTTATCCATTACAACAATACTTCAATTTGTCTACTCATCAATGAAATCAAAGGAAGGAATGATAATTTCTCATTAATTTGTTTATGAACTATTAAATATCTCTAATCATTTGTTCTAGCCATGATAAAAATAGCATTGGAAAACGACAAAAAATAAAAATAAAAAATAAAAAATAAAAAAGGAGAAGAAAAAGGGAGAGTTACATGATAACGAACTCATTTAGATTGGGAAAGAAATAGATTAGTTATATAATTTATTGAGGTATAAAAAATCGATTTTTTATTTAGATAGGATCAATTTTAGATTTTTATTTAAATAATATATATATATATTGATAAAATCCAACCTTTGATTTCAAAATCGATAATATAAACAATATCTCACTAAGAAAATATCGACTTATTAACAATATGGTATTTTTTGGTAAATTAATTTTCATTTTACATATAGAACTTCATCAAATAAACTCCAAATTCGAATAAGTAATGAAATCAACACACTCAATTAATTAAATTTTTATCTTGACAACAGCAAACTACGAGCACTCTTATGATGGGTAAAGTAGATGGTATACCATTCATAGAATATAGTAAAATAAAATCTAATGGAAAGATTAAGAACCAAAATACACATATACCTTAACGAATCGTGTTATGTTAAAGTTGGCGATCGGATGTTAAGTAGGAAGTGAAAGGAAGCAAAAACGTAATTCATGTGTAATTTATAATCCCAGAGAACACAAGCGCATAGAGTGGAGAAGATCATGTAGATGAATTGTGAAGGCAAAAATCATTGAGAAGAACATTTGGATTACGAGTTTTGGCTTAGTGGGGTGTGAGAACGTACATCTTACAGCCATGAGAGCCTACTTCAGCAGTAAGGTGATGTTGAACCACCAGGCTGGAGTGCTGTCGTTCGTAGAAATGAATATAATCAATCAGTCAGAAGAAAAAAAAATCTTTTTGGTTTGAAATTTTCGTCTCTTAATTCAAAATATTACACATTTAGTCCTTAAGTTTTGAGTATTTAGTTTGTAAGTCTCAAAATGTTATAATTTACTCATGATATTTGAGTCGTATGTCAATTTAGTCCATATGTTTCAAGATTTACACTTTTAATATCGACTTTTCATCGAATACTCATTTCTAGGTGTTGATTTGGTGTTAATATCGATGAATTAAATTAAATTGATCATAGAGTGACATTATGAATTTAATTTTAATAGGGATGAAAAATAGTGAAACTCAATTAATTATAATTCATTTAAATTAATTAAATGACATTAAAACTAAAGACGAAAAGTGAGTATTTAGTGAAAAATCAAAGTTAAAAGTGTAAATCTTGAAAACCGAGCAATTAAATTGAAACAAAACTCAAATCTCAAGAATAAAATTGTAACATTTTGAAAGCTAGGGAATGCATTGATATCAAATTTAAAACTAAAGAACTAAATGTGTAATATTTTGAAACTTGAGGGACTAAATAGAAACTAGACCCAAAATCTAAGGACCAAAAAGATATTAAAACAAAAACCCCTATAAGTAGGTCTTTTGAAGGATGAACAAATATGCACTCATATAAAATAGGATAAGAGTTTACGTTTGTTTACAAAAATTGTACTACATATGTGCTTAACTTCCAAAACATGGATTTCCAGTGTTAAATTTCTAATTATTTAGTGAATTTTAGTATTAGTTTAGTCTACGTACTTTCAAATTTGTAATAATTTAATCTCTATCGTGAAACTTTCGTCAAAATTAAGTGTGAATGTAACTATTTAGTTATCATTGTTTATAAACAAATTTGATCCCCTAACTAGTCTATCAATCTACATATATAATAAATCTCATCAAATTTTAACAATATTTTTCGTGATGTATGGGTGTTCAAAAAACCCGATGATCCGAAAAATTCGATCAACCCAACCTAACCCGTACAGTTTGGGTTGGGTTATCAGCTCATTTAGGTCGGGTTGGGTTCAAATAAATGAAAATTTTATGGGCTGAGTTGGTTCATGGGTTCCCATAAAATAACCCAACCCAACCCGAAGTTATTTTAATTTTAAAAAGTATATATTAATTCAATATACAAAAATAATTAAATAAAATTCTTTACATATTAACATTTTACTTATTTTTATAACAAACATTTAAAATGACTCGAGTAACCCGAATCAACCCAACCCAAATGTTTCATGGTTGAGTTGGGTTGGGTTCATCCTTTAATAAGGATTATTTGGATTGAAGAAATTTATAATTCGAACAATCGGGTTAAGTTTAAAAAGTGTTTCAACTCAACCCAACCCAACCCACAAAAGTGTTTCAACTCAACCCAACCACGAACACCCCATCATGATGGAGACTAAATCAATGCAACATCTAGAGTATAGAAACTAAATTGTTAATACTAAAGTTCAATGACTAAATTTCTACCAATTTAAAAGTATCCAAACTAAATCACTACCCATGTTCGATTAAATTCTTACTTTTATAAAAGTTTAGTTATAAGGTAATTAAGGTAATTCATATCTTACCTCCCACAAGTCTCGAGCAGTAACTGTAGTTGATGGACTCAAACCTATATCAGACCAAGATGCAGTGATATTGGCTCGCCACGAACCTCTGTTCCATAGAACCACGGCGACTCTTTTACCACTCAGCGGCCCTGCCCAAACCTGCGTTGGTTGTGTAAAAGTCAAGAGTAAAGTAACACTTTCAGGTTTTTTTTTTTTTTTTTTTTTTTTTCCCCCTTTTTTTTTTTTTTTTTCCACTTAATGGTTTGTTTTTTAAAAAAGGTTTTTTTTTTTTTTTTTTTTTCCCCCTTTTTTTTTTTTTTTTTCCACTTAATGGTTTGTTTTTTAAAAAAGGTTTTTTTTTTTTTTTTTTTTTCCCCCTTTTTTTTTTTTTTTTTCCACTTAATGGTTTGTTTTTTAAAAAAGGTTTTTTTTTTTTTTTTTTTTTTTTGCCCTCTCTCTTTTAGTTTCCTATTGGGATACGTTAGATGATGAAAAATTACCTCGAGGTCTCCATATTTATAGACCTTCTTCCCTTGGACTCCAAGCTTATCTACTTGGATAAAAAAAAACTTTTAGATGGACCCGCATGGTGTCATATTAAGTTAATGATCAATGCAGTCCATGCACCCAATATTTTTCGAAACTTAATCTTTTCATTTTATTGAGAGAAATTATTTCTATGTTTGATTATCTGTTTCACACTTTATACTCTATGAATGAGCAGAGGTTTTTACTTACCCTGATTAACTGCAATAACCTCCTTATTACTTAACAATGTCAAGGTGATGTTGTCCACTGATCTGATGTCACATCCAATCAGCAATGGAGCCTTCATATATGATGAACAGGAAGGAATTGATTATTACTTGATTTAAATATTTTATGAAGCACAAAAAATTATAAACTCAACCCACAAATCAGGGAACAGACGATATTCAATTTTATCTAAATATAATTTTTTTAAATGATTATGAACTTGAATTCCAAATATGTCTTAATATGGTATGAGAAATTATCTACAAAACTAAAACCTAGACTCTGGAAAAATTTTACTCAATGGTACTTACTTTTGCCAGTGCCCAAATGCTAAAATGAGAACGGTATTCTGCTGTGGTCATCCCTCCATTCCCCACTTCAAGCATGTCAGGATCTGAACAAAAGAAATTTTAAACTAAGATTATTTTCCTTAGCATTTTTTAGATTGTTGTAGAATGTCCATGTCTTGCATAAATTAGCCAAAGGGAAAGTCATTTAGTCACAATCATAAAACTAAATTATTTGATAATAAGGTAATAACTATAAGATTGAGTTTAAACAGCTGGAAGCTCTAATGGCAGCAGTAGAAATCGTCTACCCTCTGTTCAGGATACAGGATTGGATTGGATCGACTTCTTCAATCATTCAAATCTATAATTTAATTAGTACGACAAGCTAACAAACCAATATTTCTCTAAACCCAAGGATACATTGTTTAATTTTCATATTGAACTACATTTACGAATTTTTACCATTCCATCCTCCAGGTTTTGCGTAAGAAGCCCATTTGTCATTCTGATCAGCAATGGTTGTCATGCTGTAATAATAAAGTAGGAGCATTAGTACAGGCATATTAAAGAAAATAATTTGGACTTGAAAGATCATACTTCAGTACAGGCATATTCATAGATATGGCCAGTGGGACAAAGGAACTAATTAAAGAATGTAGACAAAGTTTTTGAAAAATGTTGCATGATTCCAGAAATGACGATAAAATATATGCTTGTAAGGATATAAGCTCACTACCTAATCCAGTTATCTTGAATATCCGATGTTGTTCTCCAACTATTTCCTACATTTATTGCCCAAGTTGCTGGATCTTCCTGTCCCCTAAATGAGGAAACGCTTAAGATAAGAACTCGGTCTGTACTTTAGAATGGGGAAGCATTAGAACAACAATCCCATGTTTTTTTTTTTTTTTTTTTTTTGTGTATAAAGATTGCTAACCATTCNTATTTCCTACATTTATTGCCCAAGTTGCTGGATCTTCCTGTCCCCTAAATGAGGAAACGCTTAAGATAAGAACTCGGTCTGTACTTTAGAATGGGGAAGCATTAGAACAACAATCCCATGTTTTTTTTTTTTTTTTTTTTGTGTGTATAAAGATTGCTAACCATTCACATAACGAAAAAAGTATCGGTCTCCCAGATTGTTGCAAAGCTCTACTCATCTTTGGGTACCTATACCCGTGGAATTGTTGCAGTCATTTGGAAATTTTGATGATTGAATGTTGAAAGCTGATCCTACCTTTCTTTTGGGCTTGTACCAGTATTTTCACAGTTATCATACTTCAAATAATCAATCCCCTACACAATTGTGTATATATCAGTTTCTAAATGAAAAATCGTTTATTATAAACAAGAATTAAAGGAGTTAAGACTAAGAGTGTAAAGCAGCAAAATTACCCATGAGGCAAAAGTTTTTGCATCTTGTTCTTCGTGACCAAGGGAACCTGGCATCCTTTTACTACAAGTCTGGATCCTGAAGATATTATATAACTCAGGTAAAGAAGATTTAACTAAAACAGTGTTGATAGTGGAATTTCTTTAAACCAAAAAAACATCTGCATCATTTTGATGAACAGCAACAATTGAAATGGAAGAGGAAGATGTTTAAGCTGATCTGATGAGTGTATAAACTTACCCAGCATCCGAATAAATTCCGAGCTTAAGCCCTTTTCTGTGAACATAATCTGCTAGGGCCTTAATACCAGAAGGGAATGTTGAAGCTTTAGCAACCAAATTACCCTGAAAAAATTGATGGAATCTTCTAATGCAATAGAGATTTCATAGACATCCTAGACAGGAAATAGCACATTGAAATTTACCTTAGAGTCTCTGTTAAGTTCAGCCCAACAATCATCTAACTCATATGGAAATAAGAACATATTAATGTCAAAAACAGAAAGCATAAAGTTGGAAAATCATAGAAATGTACAAAGTAGAAATATAATCATCACCTAAATTGATATACTCATATCCTAATGCAGCAAGGCCGCTGGATACCATTGCATCCGCTTAGCAAAAGAAATAGGATGTGTATCTCAGTCACATAATCACAGTAAACAAATCCAATCAGAAATACGCCTTCAAATCAAAATTATCACCTGTTTCTTTGATTAAATTCTCGTTTATATTACATTGAAAATGGTTCCAACTATTCCATCTGCGTTGATTACAAAAGCCGGAAGTAACACATTACAAACATCAGCAATCCATCATCATCAAAATTTCAATAAACACTATTGAACGAATGCGAGAATATCGAAAATCAAACAAACAAACAACATTTCATTCAATCGAATCGATCCTCTAGAAACAGGAAGAAGACTTAAAAATCATGATCGGAGCATAATACTTACCCCATCGGAGGAGTTAGAGCGAGGCCATTGTTGAGGAGAACTCTTCTAGTGGAAACAGAATCAAACTCAGCGGCAAACCGTAGAGGTCTTGATCGAGTCGCTCCGGTCACCGCACCGCCATTGCCACTGCCATTGCTAGCTAGCAAGAACATCCAGAAAAGGACGGAGTAGAGTAGAACCATAAACGAAGGTGGAGATGAAAGCGGGAGTGGGGGAGAAGCCATGGCTGTAGCTTGTGATTGAGTATCAATGGTGAATGTACCATTTACAGAGTTAGTTTTAGATCAGAACAGGTTGATTCGTTCCCTCAGAGCATTGAGTGGGCCATTGAGACAGGGTTTGGTAATGCTTCTTCACTGAACTACAAGCAATTTATGGAGGAAGTGCGGTTTGTCCATGCAAGCCCATCAATGGCGGTTCCCACCATGATTAACAAACACAGCAAGCGTTGGCAATAGTGAGTGGTAAACAAGGACCACTACCTCCAATAATTCCATCCAATTACTTTTTATTTTTTATTAAAAATATTTTCAAATAAAGTGATGGATAACATTTTGTCATATTTATAAATATTTTTTATTCATTTTGTTATATTTGAAAACAACTTAAAAATAAACTATAGCTTTTATTTAAAGTCTTAATTTTGGTCCTGCAAAGTAAATTATGGTGTATGTCAGTGCTTGAAAACTTATAGGATATTAATTTCTAAATATGCCTCTATAATTTAATCTAAGTTGTATTATCATTACATGCAATCTCCATTTGCATTGTCTAGAACAAATTGTGGTCACCTTCGTCTTGCCATTCTTAATCAATTTCACGTTATATGAGTTTGAAATAGCATATTGTTTTGTAACATCTTTTAAACTTTTTGGACTACTAAACCCATTCCTACCCTAAACTTGATGGAATTTGAGTCACTTCTGGCCTTAAATTCTAGTCTTGTAATTTCTCTTTCTCTAACAGAGTCTTGAGGAGTATGAATTGTTGGGATGTCTGCTCTAAAAGTCTTGTAGTTAATATATTATCCGAAATAATAGTTGATTATTTTATATATGCAATTATCCATTAAAGAAGGATCCAAATTTATTTTATGTAACTTAAACATGTATCTGGTTGACATACAAGTAGATCATGTTTAAGTAATAAGCTAAATGGTTTGTAGTATAAGGATAAGGTTGGGTGTCTTATCCTGGTGACATTACGGATACGACCCACTTTGTAAATGTTACAAGAGTTGTAAGTGTTACAAATGATTTGATCCAAATCGTTCATGTGGAAACATGTGAGTAGGAGTATCCTATACAAAAAGTTTGTATAAAATCGAACTGCGAATTGATTAATATCACTTTATAACACCGTTGACTGAAGAGATTAACATTTCATAGGATAGCCATAGGTGACTTAACCTTAATCCTAAGTGAGTTATGAACTCCTATCTATGAGGCAATCCTTTAATCTGTATGGGGGAGAGTGGCCAAATTCTCCGACTCAATATGCTTACCATTTTGGGATTTGTCCAAGTAAGAAGTTGTGAACATAGCTACACAAGATGAAATTCACTCCTTCATGTCTTTTGGGTAAGTAGATGAATTGCTCCCCTCCGCTAAGTGCTAACTCCGGGTCTTGAACAATGGGGCCCGTCCCTCTCATTGGCACGATAGGGTTTTGTTTATGGTAGGACCATAAACATGTTATCATTAGAGGATTAGTGAGACTTAAAGAGTTAAATGTAATTACAGGGGTAAAACGGTATTTTGATCCAGCTGTATTTACGAGCGGTTCATGAAGGGTCTACTGGTTGTTGATTGATTATATTTGTGCGAAGAGTGCAACTGTGGGTCTTTAGTGGAGTGATCTTTAGTTAATGAATGTTAATTAATTTAATTAAAGAGTTTAATTAATTAATTGAAGGAATTGAATCCTCAGCGAAAGCAAGAGATCGCCATATGGCAATAATTTTCTTTTTAAAAACATAAAATTACAAAGAAGAGAAACTTGGATAAACAAAAAAACTTAGCATGCGATAAGAAGAAATTAGGTGTTTAAGGTTTTTTACTTTCGAGGATCGTCTTCGGGGTAGGTTTTTCTTCTTCTCACGAAATCACGAATTGGAAAAGCTTCCTTCAACGAAGAATGCAGAAACCTTCTTGGGACACCACCAAGTAAGCCTTCCTTGCTATTCTCAGGAAAAATTAAGAGGAGTTATGGGCTCTCTTGATTTTGGTGAGGGAGGAAGAGATTGAGAGGAAGAGAGATTTCTTGAGAGAATTTTTCAGAGAAAAAAACTTGTTTTTCTTTCTGCTAATTGCAACTTCTTATCTGTCTTTCTCTCTTTTTATGTAAGGTTTATGAGAGAGTGGAAATAATTTCTTAAACGTGGGGAGTTATTCCTAATTTAATAATATTATTTTAATTATAATATATTAAATCATATTTAATATATATAATTAAATAAAATTAATCAATTGACAATTAATTAATTAATAAATTAAATATCACATTTAACTTAATTTGAATCATATTCAAAAGGCCTTCTCTCATATAACCTAAAATTTTAATATGAATCTCATTCATATAATTAACATTGTTTTTTTTAGGAGACATTTCATATAATTAACATTTAAATCTTATTTAAATATTTAGCTCTCTTATAACATAATGTACAAATTTTAAATATCATTCAAAAACTAACTTTATATTATAACGTATCTATATACATTATACTAATGTATCATATACAATGAACTCCCTTATTAATTTGAACATTTCAAATTAATCCAAAATAATTTATTCTTATACAAGGTCTTAATGAGCTAACAAGGGACCTTATGGACCTATAGATTAGAAGCTACAATGATATGGGATTAATTAATTAAACTATTTAATTAGATTAATTAATATTCATTAACTATAGGTTGCCTCACTAAAGATCTACAACTACACTCTTCGCACTATAGATATATTTGTGTCCAGGAAAATAACTAATTAATAGTAAGTCGACCCTTCACAAATTACTCAAAACTACAGTTGGGTCAAATTACCGTTTTACCCTTGTAATTACATTTAACTCCTTATGTAACACTAATTCCTCTAATGAACAAACAGTTTATAGTCCAACTATAAACTAACCATTCTCAGGCCAATGAGAGGGTAGGATCTCTTTGTTCAAAACCCGTAATTAGTCTTTAGGGGAGAAATTTATCTACTTAACCTAAAGATGGGAAGGAGTGAATTTCATCTTGTGAAGATATGTTTTCAGCTAGTTATTAAGACAAACCCCCAAAATGGTAGACACATTGAGTTGGCAATTTGACCACTCTCACCCATAGAGATCAAAAGATTATCCTTATATACAAGAATTCATAACTCACTCAAGATTAAAGTCGAGTCACCTATAGTCATCCTATGAAATGTTAACCTCTTAAATTAACGGTGTTACAAAAAAAAATTAAACATTTTGCTATCAAGTCTTATACAAACTCTTTGCATAGGATACCCCCACTCACATGTCTCCATATGAACGATTAGGATCAAATCGTTTGCAATACTTTACAACTTTTGTAACAATTATAAAGTGGGTCGTATCCGTAGTGTTACCATAGTAAGACACCCAACCTTATTCTTATACTACAAACGTTTTGGTTATTACTTAAACATGATCCATCCTTTTATGTCAACCACATACATGTTTAAATTTGCATAAAATAATCACGGATCTTAGTTTATTATATTGAGTTCATGCAAAAGACAAATAAAATAACTGTTTATTTTATTGAATAAATAAAATGCATTTATAATTTTACAAAACTACGAGACCCACAAGACATTTAGGATACTAGTCCCAACATTAATCTCGTATCATTGGAGCTTCTAATTTGTAGGTCCATTAGGTTCCCATGCTAGCTCACTAAGGGTAAAACAAGGAATATTTAGTTTTGAAAAAATTCGAATTGTTCAAATTATAAGGATTTATTATGATACAATTAATATAATGTATAGAGATACATTATGATATAAAGTTATTTTAAAATTAGATTCAAAATTAAACTGAATATTATGAGGGTATTAATGTTTGAATAAGATCCAAATATTAAATTAATACGAATAAGATTCATATAATGAGAGAATTATATATTAATTGTATAGATACAATTAATATGAAGTATATAGATACATTATATTATAAAAGTTAATTTTGAATTAGATTCAAAATTAAACTATATAATATGAGAGAATAATATATTTGAATAAGATTAAAATATTAAATAATATGACTGAGATTCATATTAAAACTAGGTATTCTTTCAAATATAGCAAAATGAGTCAAACTATTTACAAATATAAAAAAATTTACTGTCTATCAACGATATAGACCGAGATAGACTTCTATCACTCAAACGATAGAAGTCTATCGCTGATAAACAACGAAATTTTCCTATATTTGTAAATAATTTGATATTTTTTCTATTTATAATAATTTTTATTAAAACTATAGTTTAAAATATAATATGAATGAGATTCATATTTAAACTATAAGTTATAAGAGGGAAATATATTTGAATATGATTCAGATATAATATTAATTAAATATATGATATTTAATTAATTAATATTTATTAAATTAAACTAATTTTAATTTAATTTAATTTAACTTTAGTTATCACATAAAATTGTTTTACTCTCAATTCTCTCTCAATCTTTCATCACTCTCAAGTTACTATTTGCGAGAGAATAGCAGGGACGGCTTAGCGATGGTGTCCTATTTGATACCGAAGAAGAATTGCAAGATCGTGATCACGGTGAATATTTGGAGAAGATTGAAGAGTTGTCTTCAAAGGTAACCTCTTCTCCTTAAATTTATTTATATAAAAAGCATGCTTATGAGATTTGTTTATTCTATGTCATGTAATTTTCTCTATTTTTTCAAGAATTTTCAAAATGAATTTCGAAGACACACGTATTCACATGCTTTCAATGAGGAATTCGATCCCATTAGAGGACTTGTCATAACAAGATTCCATCTCTCCAACTCCATCAATATTCAGATTCATTAAAACATGGGATTTGTTTGAATCCTCATCAAGAGACTCACATCTACCTTCACCTCCTCATCAAAAGACATGACTTCCTCAACTTCATTGTCGTCAAGGTTCCAATCCATTGTTCTATATACACACAAAAACAAATAAACAAATACAAAATTAAACGCAAATTACACATTACACCTTCTAGATTTGTGAAATGTATAAAACATGTCAAAGACATATCAACGTTGAAAAAACAATGGAATTTTATCCTTGCACTTACATTTCAACTCTAACCCAAAAACAATGGAATTTTTCAATTTTTAAGAAATCAAACTCAAAATCTGAAAACGAAACAAAGACTAAAATTGAGCATAATTGAAATCTCAAGAACAAAAATTTTAAAATTGGAAACATAAACCAAATAGAAACTAATCCAAAAACTTAAGGATCAAAAGGATACTTTTCCCAAAATAATAATGATAAGTTACTTTAATAACATTTTAAACCTATAGTTAAAAAATTTCAGAGCTTAAGATGTACAATTTTAAAACTACAAGACCAAATACACATATTATTTGAACCTCGAGAAAGAAAAAAAAAAAAAAAAGTAATTTTCTATATATAATTATATTTTGTAGGGCTCTTTTCAAATATAGCAAAAGGAACAAAAAAATTTACAAATATAACAAAATTTTACTTTGCTATCTATCGCAGATAGACTGTATATGTTGCTATTAGTTGTAAATATTTTTAGCAGTTTTGTCATTTAAGATAATTTCTCTTATCTTTTATGTACGAATACACTACAACTATTATGAATATAAAAGAAAATAAGCCAAAGAAAATATTCTCAACCGAATAGATCCAACATATTACACGACGGAAATTAATAATCAGAATTTAAAAATAATTTTTTTTAAAAAAAAAATATTGACACCCTCCCCCTAAATGGCTAACTCTAGAATTTGAATCTTAAATCCTGTCTCAAGAAATTGGGGTCAATATATACATTTTGCATGAGTGAGCCTCCAAAGTGTGAGATATATTGCCCACAAATTGCCTATCCAATGTCTTGCGCTGCAAAAACCACCATCCAAAATATAAAAGAAAAATAGGGTCAACTTCCACCACATAACCTTTACCTTTTAATTTTTTTTTATAAATTTTAAAAAATATGAACATTCATGTTGAAAAAAAAAAATTTAACACTACTTTAGTTTATGTATTTTTGGTCTTATTTATTTTAGTCCCTATATATTTTTAAAAAGTTCATTTTGTTCTATAGACTCTTAAAATGTCCATTTGATCCAAATACTTTTAACTTTAGTTCACTTCGGTCTATACACTTTTAAAAGGTGACCATTTTAGTCCCTCCAAATGAAACCAAAGTTGAAAGTAGAAGAACTAAAATGGACATTTGAAAAGTAAATGAACCAAAATAAACAAAAGGTAGAAGCATATATAAGGACTAGAATGAGCATTTTGATAGTATAATATTAAAGACTAAAATGAACAAAAATGGAAAATATAATAACCTATGTAGCATTTAAACCTATGAAAAGTTTGTGTTTAAAGTGCAAACTATTTTAGCCTAAGTAGAAAATAGTAAACACAGTAACAAATAAAGATTTGAAATAGCAACATTGTTGTTAATTGTAGGTTATAATAGTTGAAACATCAACTACTATAATTGGGGCCACAAAACATGAGATGAATTATAACATCTCACTCCACTCACTTGAAGTTCGGGGTCCAAATAACTCCTTTTAGTCTTTGAAGTTTTATAAAGTAACAATTTTAGTTTGTAACACTTTAGACTCTACATTTTTGTTTATATAACATTTTAATCTTGAACTATAAAAATATAGCAAATTAATCACTATACTTTAAAATTTATAACGATTTGATTCTTCCCAATATATTTCTATCAAATTTAAGTATTAACTTTTATTATACAATGATATAGTCATAGTTTAAATAATTTAGTCCCAGCGAATTTATCACTAACTTATATAAGAAATCTCATTAAATAATATTTAAGAAGTATGACAGTAATAAATAATAATTACCTCCCATAAATCTCTTGCTTGAACGACAGTGTCGTTTGGGATGCCGATGTCGTCCCAATGGGCAGTACACGCAAGTCTCCATTTCCTTCGGTTCACCAACAGCGCTGCCACTCGATATCCAGATAGAGGCCCGGCCCAAACCTTTCAAATTTAACCCCCAATATATATAATTTATAATTTATGTGGTTAGAATACATTTTTAAGTGTTCAATTTAAAAATAAATTATTTCAAAAAATTAAAATACTTGACAACTACTCATCATAAATTTTGAAGTGTAATTTAAACTTTTTTATCATAAGAATTTAAATAAAAATAAATCTTTTGAAAAACGTTTCTCCAATTAATCCGAATGGGTCCTCAATTATTATCTTTAAATTAAAAGGTTAAAATAGATATTTTTCCACTTCAAATTTATTATTGATTTTTTTAAAAAAAAAAAAAGAAAAAGAAAATATTGTTTATTGATATTTTTATTATAAAATTTTGAAAACATGTCTCTACTATAATTAGAGATTTGAAAGTATAGAAACTAAAATTGAATAATTTTAAAATGAGAGAAGACTAAAATGATATTTTGACAAATTGAAAAAACCACTGTAATTGCAATTTGTTCGGGATATTTTAACTAAAATAAATTAAATTAATTATTTTCTGGTTAATTCGAATACCTCCACGTGTCCCCTTCTAACCTTCTTAGCTTGGACACCAAGAGGATCTGCAATTTTTTTTTTTTTGAAAGAAACTTTTTTTTTTTTTTAAAAAAAATTATTATATTATATTATATTTATATTAAGAAAAAAAAGAAAACCACTTTTCATCCAAAAATATAAAAGACATAATTCCAAAATAATAAAAATAATAAATTAAATTTACCTTGGTTTACAGTAATGACCTCAGAATTTCCAATTATTTCCATTGTGTCATCGGAAATGTCTCTCAGATCATTGCCCAAGAGAAGCGGAGCCTGTGATATATATATTTTTTTATTAAAATTATAATTATGAAATTCTAGAAAATAATTTTTTGATATTTTATATTATTTTTGCCTGAGGATCTGACCTTGGAAATTGCCCATATGCTGAAAGTGGACCCTATACCCTTCTTTTGTCGTCCCTCCATTTCCAACTTCAAGCATATCAGGATCTAAATAATATATGTATATATATATATAACTAAAATATTAAAAACAAATATTGCATTATTTTTCATTTAGAGAGAAGTTTAAATTTCATTTTATTCGTTATTCTCTCAATTTTAAAATAATATATTTTGATGAATGAACTTTCACATTTATTTTATTTTGTCTTTATTTCAAATTACATAAATCATCAATTTAGAGACGAGTATTGAATAAATAGTTACTTGACTAAAATATAAATTTTGAAATATTATGGATAGAAAATGAAATTATTTAAAATTTTTAAGGATTAAAATAAACATTTTTATAAATTATAGACTAAAATAGGAGTACATTAGATGGGGTAGTTTTAGAAAAAAATTAGGTGAAAATGGTTCTTTAAAAAAAAAAATTAGGAAAAATTGGTAGTTTTTTTTTGTCTTTATATAAATTTTCAACCGTCAAGTGGTCAAATGGAATGAAAAAGTAGAGTGTCGATGATTTTGACTTTTGCCATTTTTTTTTGGAAAAAAAATAATTTTTTTAATGTAAGTTTGAATTGTTAATTATTTTCCTGGTACGAGAAGGAACAGACTCTCTTTCACTTACATTAAAAAGATTACTTTTTTAAAAAAATGACAGAATGCAATCAGCTCTTATCATTTTTGTTCTTGACCAATTGACGGTGACAAATGGGACATTCAGATAAAGACAAAGAAAACTACCCTTCTACCTAATTTTTTCTAAACTATTTTTTTTACCTAATTTTTTTTTTCTAAACTACCCATTTTATCTAATTTACTTAATTTTTTTTTTTTAGAAAGTAACTTTTTTTTTTCTAATTAACCCCTAAAATAGGGGGGAAGAAAACGATATCTATTAGATGAAACACTAACCATTTCAACCACCTGGCCTTGCATGCTAGCGAATACATCATTGATATCCGCTATGCTCATCATACTATTAAAATCCAATATTTGGGAATTGAACTTTTAGATAAAATATAATACTGTGGTTAAATATAATATAAATAAATATAATATAATATAATAATTTTTTTTAAAAAAAAAAAAAATCCAATCAAATCTGTCCCAATTGTCTTGGATATCACTTGTAGTTCTCCAGCTGTTTCCCACGTCAGCACCCCACAGACCAGGATGCATGTCACCCCTATAGAATTTAATGGCAAACTTTTAATGAAAATATCAAGTTAATTTTTGTTAAATAGCCTTTTGGTCCTTAAAAACAAGTAACAATTTAATCTTTAAATTTTGTTACAATTTGGTCTTTGAAATTTAGTATATAACAATTTAGTCTTCCTACTTTTAAATTTTTAATAATTTAATTTCAACGGCAAAAAAGTTATTAAAATTAAATGTCAATTTTTTATTATTTAATGATGTAGACCTTTTTTTTAAAAAAAATTATGACATAGACTTTGTATTCTATAAAAATAATGAGTCTCTAATTAGTTTATTGAAATATTAATGCAATAAATCTCATTAAATCTTAGCACTAATTTTACAATAAAGACTAAATTGTTACTAAATTGTTACAAACCAAAGTCTAAGGACTAAACTGTTGCTTTTATAAAAATTAAGGGACTAAAAGTGATTTTTAACCTTAATTTTGATTAAAATCAGTTAAATAGTGAAAATAATTATAAAAAATTAAAAACAAAAATACCCTTGAACCATACGATTGGTTCAATTATGTCGTAACTTTGAAAGTTTTCATTTTTTTTTTTTATTATTATATATATATATATTTTTTTTTGCCAAAACAATATCTAAAAGTTTGTCGTTAAATTCATGAATGGAAAAATGCATCTGAAAACAATTGTTTTGATACAACTTTCAATTGTAAGAGTTAGAATAAAACTTTTAAACTATAACAACCTAAAAATATACCGAGAATAGGTTAAACACTACTTTAACTAAATGGTTAAAATTATTTTTGTTATTTTCAAAATAACTTAAAAAATATTTTTAATAATTTATTTTAAGAGAATGAAAAATGCTTTTAAAGATGTAGAATTAAATATTAAAATAATTTTAAGTGATTAAAATATGTTATCACAAATTCTAAAAACAAAGCAATTTTAATCCCTCTCAAACAGGGAGTAAACAAAATTTACGTATATGAATTAAGATTTAAAGGTCTAAATTGGTATTTTTAATCTTAACTTTTTAAATTACAAACACACAGTAAAAAAATACAAACAAAAAAAAATATATTTATTAAATTATCGATCGAACCAAAAATTTAAACTTCAAATTTAATATTATACCAGAAACTAAGAAATATTACCCTTCGCACAGAGATAGGAAAATAGGGCGTCCCGCCTTCATGAGGGCTCCAGTCATTATGGGATATATTTCAAAAGAGAAAATAAAATAAATTAATTAATTAATTAAGATGGGAGTTTGCTTAACAAAATAAGCCTCTATGTTGGGGTAAAATTACGATAATACCCACCTCTCCGTTGGCTTAATGTCGTCGTTGTTACAGTTATCATACTTCAAGTAGTCAATTCCCTGGATTAATACAAATACAAATAGGTGAGTCATGCACGTGACTGCACGTGCATGATGACGTGGTGGATAGGGGGAGGTGAATTGTTTTTTTACCCATTCAGCGAAGGTTTTGGCGTCTTGTTCCTCGTGGTAAAGGGAACCGGGCATGGTTTTACTGCAGGTAAATGTGCTGGAGGAAAAATTCACCGTGCGTCAATCCAAATTTGTTTTTAAAAATTTGGGAAAGGAGATTTTGACGGTAAAATTTGAATCATAGTTCCCATTATTATTTACTTTACCCGGCGTCAGAGTAAATTCCAAGCTTTAATCCCTTGGTATGAACGTAATCTGCCAAGGCTTTAATGCCAGATGGAAATGTGGCCTTTTTTGGTACCAAATATCCTTGCTAATAAAATAAAATAATTATAATTATAATTACTTTTCCATTTTTAAATAAATATGATGAAATTAGAACAGGATGTATGTAATAGAGTTATTTACATCCACGTCTCGACTGAACTCAGCCCAGCAATCATCTGAAAACAACAGCGTTTCATGCCAGGTAAAAATTAAACGTGGAAAATCTATAACTAAATTCAAACTTTCTTCCTCATTTTTAAAAAAAATGAAAACACACGCTAACACCAACTAAATTACATCTTGAGACGGAGACTAACAAACAATTTAGGGTACAACTTTACCCCTCAACTTTTAATTCAATCTTTCAATTTCATCAGATTTGGACTCAACTTTTTTGTAATTTATACCCACCATTTAATTTCGCTAATTTTCAATTATCATAAGTAAAAAATTTGCATTAGTATTTCTCTGGCATATTTGTACCAGACATATATATTTTATAATTCATTGATAGCATATAAGAATATTTTTTTAAAATTGTTAAAAATATTTATAAATAATAGTAATTCCGATAGATTACGGTAGACACTATGATGACACGGTCTATTTGAAAAGGTATAATTTATGGAAATCGAAAGTTTAAGCTAAAATTGAAAAGTAGAGTTTAAAAAAAAAAAAAAAAAAAAACACTTTCACCTATGTTGACATAAATGTATCCAAGCTTGGAGGGCTGTGGAAAATAAAATAAAATAAATAATGAAAATGCTAGTAAAATATAATGAGATTAGAGTGAAAGCGAGGCAAAACGGCACCGTTTTTGTTTGACGATGGTTTCGTTGATATCGCACTTGAAGTGATTCCAACTGTTCCATCTATAAAAACAGAAAATATATATATAGTTTCAGAAATTGAAGAAAACGAAAGGGAGAAATGAAAATAAAGAAGAGGAAACAGAGAAATGGAGAACCCCATAGGAGGAGTGAAGGCGAGGAGATTCCGTCGATCGATCAGCTTGCGAGAAGTGGCGGTGGAAAACGCGATCAGAAGGCACGATATGGTCACAGCTAAAGCAATAATGGTGACTTTCTTCTCCATTTTCTTTTTCAGTGATGTAATAGAAAGAAGCAGCAATGGAGTTTTGTGGTATGAATGGAGGTTTAATTAGGAGAATTCTGATTCTGTTTCTCTTGACTTTCAATTCAAATGAGAGATGATCAAGTATCATTTTGAGGGTTTTCTTTTTTTTCCTTTTCGGTTGAACTGATATCGGTTTGGTTGGTTGGGATTCACCAAGAAGAATTTGTTGTTCCCATATTTCCAGCAGAAAAGCCCAACGAATTAGAATAAATAGAATGAGAGAATACCATTTCAAAACACCATAATAATACAGATAAACATTAAATCCATTTGATCAAATTGCTTGGTATCATGCTTTGTCCACATATAATAATTGTCCTCTCGATTTTGAATCAAATGTCTATTAGTTACGAAGATCTTTAAAATTGTCCTCTCGATTCTCACAACTACACCACCTTATTTATTTGCACAGTGGCATAATTGCATTACTTTAGTTTTATGTTATTTAATACAACGACGGTGGAGATGGAGTATCGAACTTTCTACGTCTAAGATGGACGGTCATGCAAAACTCACCTAGGCTTGGTCCCATATTTTTTTAAGAATTAAAAAAAAAAAAACTACTATGATAATAGTTGAAGATTTTAGAAACGATGATAGCCTTTTTTTTTTCTTCTTTTTTATTTCTGCATTAGGTGTGCAACATTTATTCTTTTTGCTTTTTTGGTACCTTAATTCGGTCTTGCTACTGAAATGAAATAATTTCTTTTTATATTCGGACACCCCCTAGCACACACTTACACAATGAATGTAGTGGGAAGTTGCACAAGATAAGAAGCACACCACTCCCCCAATCCTCTATCGATCAACCTACTTCGCTCCTTTTCTTTGTCAACTTTCTTTCACCAAGTCAAGTGGCTTCGTTCCTCTCCCTATCGAGCTAATTCACTTACGTTTATTTTTTTGTTTTTTTTAGTGTAATAGGTAATTAGGATATTTGAACTACAAATCTTTTAAAAAGCGTTTGGAGCACCAAGTTGGTCATTATAATCAATGAATATAATAATAATAGTCTATAGATTATAATAATTTGTATTTGAAATGAAAAGAAGATAAGTGAAAAATAGTAAACAGTTAGCAAAGAGAGTTTTAAAACATTATTTACCATATTTAATTGTATGTTATAAATAATTGTAGGT
The DNA here is from genome assembly GCA_031780015.1 of Citrullus colocynthis. NCBI lineage: Eukaryota > Viridiplantae > Streptophyta > Magnoliopsida > Cucurbitales > Cucurbitaceae > Citrullus > Citrullus colocynthis. The sequence goes on from QLSR01000314.1 coordinate 3,116,410, forward strand.
ACAATTATTATAATTGAAGCCCCAAACATAGTTTAAACTCCAATAACCTATCTCACCAACTTCAAGTTGGGAGTCCAAATACACCCTTAATTATTAAGACATTCACTCTCTATTTGATTTGCGTTCGCATATACACCTTTCTTAACCTTTATTAATTATTATTATCAATTTACACCACGAAATAGTTGAATCAATCAATTAAGATTTTAGATTAATAATTTACACAGTTAAAAGTTAAAACTATGAACTTTCGTTTAATTATTATTATTATTATGTTTATTCAAGACTTCAAGTGAGTGGTTGTGTGATGAGTTGATTTAATTAAGTGTCGAAAAAAAGATATATTGAAGCGTAATTAATGCTGACATTTTATTTCTTGAACCTCACTTTCTTGAATGACAAACCATGTCCAAGTGCGGAATTAATGTTCATAACCTTAAGAAATTGGCTTCAAAATGTAAAGTTTGCAGGCATGAGAATCCACGGTAGCTGTCAAATTTGCAACAAAAATAGTCTTCAAAGTAGTATGCTGCAAATTTTCACACACAATCAGATATTCACATCATAAATACATGTCACTGAAAAGTTTTGAGGATACTAGCAAATTACCTCCCAAACATCTCTTGCTTGAACATTACTGTTTGGTGGGATTCCGATGTCATCCCATTGAGCAGTGATCGCATTACGCCATGGCCCTCGGTTCAGCAACACAACCGCTACTCGGTAGCCGGAGAGAGGCCCTGCCCAAACCTGAAACACAAACAGTAAACAAAAGATTTTTTCCTCCTCTAACCTGCTTTGCAACAAAAGGATCATCATCCTCTTTGCAATAGACAATAGTAGTATCGCAATATTGGATTTTACCTCTAAATCACCTTCACTTCTGACCTTCTTGGCCTGGACCCCGAGGGGATCTGTTTTGGGAGTTATGAGATTGAGAAGCAAGCAATAACATTTAGGGACAATTGCAAAAGTATCCATCTGATCTAAAGTATTAGCAGATATAGTACAATGCAAAAGTATTTGTAAATATAGCAAAATTTAGATCTACTACTATATTCACTGATAGTAGTAGTCTATCAGTAATAGAGTCTATTATTGACCGATAGATTTGGCTATATTTGTAATTCTTAAAAGATGTAGCTATACACTTAATTATTAGCCCGAAAAGTGCTACCTATTGCAATTACCAAACTATACTATTATCACTAAAGGAAGTGTAATAATCATCTATTTTATACCTATTTTATACCTTGGTTAACTGCAATGACTTCTTTGTTCATAATGATCTCCTTTGTTTCTTTAGTTAGATTCCTCAAATCACAACCAAGAAGAAGGGGAGCCTAAAACATCATCCCACAGTACCACATTAGCAAACAGGCTATTCAAATATCCCAAAAGATCAGTGAAGGAATAGAAGTTTTTGCTACACAACACCTTGGAAATGGCCCAAAGACTAAAGTGAACAATGTACTCATCTTTAGTCATACCTCCATTACCAACCTCGAGCATGTCAGGATCTGAAAACAATTTGCAAGAATGAATATTAAATATGGTCAAAGAGATTCTAAGAGTTATGATTTGGCTCAATATGAAGACTACGCTACCGTTCCAGCCACCGGGCCTTGCGAAATCAGCATATACTTCATTGAGGTCTGCTCTAGATATCATACTGCAAATGCAAACTCGAGTACTTTAGAGCATGTTTAGGAGTAATTTTTAGAAATATTGATTTTAATGAAAATGATTTGATTCTAAATGAAGTAAAAGTGATGTAACTTTTTCAATGTTTGGTTTTACACTTCTAACGCTATTGTTATGCAATCAAACTCAATTTTAAAGGATTAAATGCATGTTTTGCAGTTATTTTGAAAACGAGAGGAGTGATTTTAATAATTTCAAAACCACTCCCAAAACCTGTCCTAAGTCTTTCTATCTCAAATGTTAAAATATAAGCAACAAAACAAAACCCCCCTTAAAAATTCCACCTCTCCCACGAATCATTGATGTCGTTAGTAGTTCTCCAGCTGTTTCCTAACTTATCGCCCCACAAAGCAGGGTGCAGGTCTCCCCTGCAGAACAAAGCAAGAGAGAAAATGCCATAAATGAGAATAGACACGGAACAGTTTCATATGACTAGCCTGAGTTGGGGATAAGCAGGGAATAGTTACCATTCACAAAGAGAGAAGAAGATGGGACGCCCGGCCTTCATTAGCGCCCGAGTCATGACCGGATATCTGAAAAAGAAAAGATAATCAACACGCCGCAGCTTCATCTTTCAAACCACCACATATGACCAACTCAAAAAAGAAGTTACTGATTGATTTATGTTTGTAGAAATTACATTACCTAACAGTTGGCTTAATGTTACCATTGTTGCAATTATCATACTTCAAATAGTCAATCCCCTGCCAAGTAAATCAATGTACATCGGCAATCTTTCACCTGGAAGATGAATTATAAAAAGGAAAGGGAAAAAGAAGAAAAAAAGAAGAAAGTTTGACTTAATTAAACTTAGTAATGAGAATTTTCTGTTGTTACCCATGAAGCAAAAGTTTTGGCGTCTTGTTCCTCATGGCCAAGGGAACCGGGCATGGTTTTGCTGCAAGTAAAATACCTGCAAGTTGCTTGATAATTTAATGCTTGAATGGTAGATCGACAATATCTTTGAAAAGATTGAAAATGAAACTTCATATTAAATTTGTCTTTTCTAAAGAAAGAGAAAAAAATGTGTCCCAAATATTTTGAAAATGTTCAATTCATCTCTCAGGTACAAATCATTAATGTCTCCTCAATGTCAGAAAAGGTAAAATTCTTTTAAGTTGGAATTATCCCATGTTTTAATTTAATAAAGTAAAAATGCGTGTCATAAAACCTATCCACTATGCATACACTGGGCCCTTAGAACTTACCAAAATTCATAAATAATTATTATTACAGAAAATAAATTCATTGAAAAATTGTAATACGTATACATAAAAGATAAAGTAGAACTTCTCAAAATTAAGACGTGAATGGAAAAAATAAAAATCTAGACTATGCATTTGAAAATCATTGTTATCCACTTACCCAGCATCTGAATAAATTCCAAGCTTAAGACCCTTGGCGTGAACATAATCTGCAAGAGCTTTCATGCCAGATGGAAATGTTGAATTCTTCGGCACCAGATTACCCTGAAATCATATTAAAAAGAAGTCATAACTCTCAGAGATACAAAATCAAACGGTTTACAAGCAATCCGAAGGAAGATGAAAAATGAGGACAAGAAATTACCTTATCATCACGAGCTATCTCAGCCCAGCAATCATCTAAGAAGAAAAGCCAAAGATCATATAATTTACCTTTTGAATCTAGAAATATAAGAGAAAGAAAGAAGAGATTGGCCCATACCGATATTGACATATTCATATCCAAGCTTCGAAAGGCCAGTGGAAACCAGAGCATCCGCTGTCGAATCATGTCTTCTTGTCATAAATGATCACTTAATGTTGAGTGATGAAGTAAATTAAAAGATATTGAACGGTCAAATTTTACCGGTTTCTCTAATCATTTTCTCATTGATATTGCATGCAAAGTGATTCCAACTATTCCATCTGCCCAACGACAATGAAATTTCAAAATTACAATATGAACAGTTTCAACAACAGAGGTCCTCCCGTTGGATAAAAGAAAATAAAACCTAATTTAACCAAACAGTGAACGAGAAAAATAGAGAGAACTCATCTTTGCTACTACAATGATGAAAAGGACAAATAGAGAGACAAATAAACTAATAAACTAGAGAAGTGTGCGCCAATAACGTCAAACCTTTCTCCTTCAAAAGAAGAATTAGTAAAATAAAGAAAATCTCCTAGGGCACTGTTTGCCTAAATTTTCCACTGGATGATAATTAAAAGTTTGAGAGAGAGAGAGAGAGAGAGAGAGAGAGAGAGAGAGAGAGAGAGAGAGAGAGAGAGAGAGAGAGAGAGAGAGAGAGAGAGAGAGAGAGAGAGAGAGAGAGAGAGAGAGAGAGAGAGATCTAATTGGTTAAAAAGGAATAACAAATCAACTCGCAAATTAAGTTCTGTAATTGGCATCATCTCTGCAGAGATCAAAAACAGAGGAAATGCATAAACAAACGGAAAACCGTTCAGATTGTGTTAGATCGGAGAACTCACCCCATCGGAGGAGTAACTCCAAGGCCATTAGCAAGCAGATTCCGCCTCAGCAAATCACCGTCGGCGGCGATCTCCGTCATTCTGGAAGTGGCTGAAACACTCTCCAGCATTACCGATGAGAAGACTAAAACGAACACCGCCATTGCCGCTCCTCTGCAGTAACTCCATCGTTCCATTTTACACTTCAGAGCTCTTTCTCTTTGTAAGAATCGCTTCAATTTTTCGTCTTCGTTAGTATGTGCAGTGTAAAAATTGAAGAATAGTGGATAAGCCAAGCCAGTTCATGGGAGTGTCAGTATTTATATGGACTTCTCTACCTACTACTACGAGTTAGTGGACCGACTGATTCTATTTTGATATTCCGAAATTGCCCTTCCCATGTGAGTCGAATCGCTGAGTCAAATCGTTTCGTTAGTGGAATTGTAAATCATTATCATTTTGAATGCGACTCTCCGTTATCCTATTTTTCACTTTTTTCAAATAATTATTTCAACTCGCAATTTTTTTAAAAAGAGGAAAAGTCTCTTTAGGAATTATATACTTTTGGACAAAAATATGTTTTTTTTTTCTTTTTTTTAGAAAAATACCTTTTTCATTCCTAATTTTTTTATTTAGTTTCAATTTGGTCCTTAGGTTTCAAAATGTTACACATTTAGTCCTTAAATTTTGATTTTTGTTTCAATTTAGTCTTTAAGTTTCAAAATGTTACAATTTTATCCTTGAAATTTTGAGTTTTGTTTCAATTTAGTCCTTAGAATTCAAGATTTTATATTGTTAATCTCAATTTTTCATTAAAAAATTAGTTTCAATCATTGACATTAGAGTCTATAAATTGATTTAAAATATTTATGAAGTAAAATTTTAAAATTTTATTTTAAGAGCGATGAAAAATAGTGAACTTAATTAATTATAATTAAGTTAATTATTTAACATTTATTAACATACATTAAGACTATCAATGAAAAATGAGTACTTAGTAAAAAACCAAGGTTTAAAATGTATATATTGAAATCTAGGGACCAAATTGAAATAAAACTTAAATGTCAAGGGTAAAATTGTAATATTTTGAAAATTAAGGACTAAATTGAAATCAAACTCAAAACTTAAGGACTAAATAAAAACTAGACCCAAAACCTAGGGACTAAAAAGGTTTTTTTTTTTTTTTTCTTCCAAAATGTCTAATTTCTATTTGGTCCTACATTTTTAGTCCTTAATTTTTTAGTTTGGTTTCAATTTAATACCCATGTTTCAAAATAATACAATTTAACCTTTGAGATTTAAGTTTATGTTTCACTTTGAAACTCTGGATTTCAATATTTATACTTTTAACTCCAATATTTCACTAAATACTCATTTTTCGTCTTTAATCGTAATGTCCATGGGTTAATTCAAAATAAATATTAACTTTACATTTAAAATTTCACAGCATAATTATTTTAAATTAATTAATAGATTTAACCATTAAAGATTGAAAGTGATTATTTGGTGAAAAAAATTAAATTTATAAGTTTAGATCTTGAAATTTAAGGACCAAAATTGAAGAAAAAAAGTTCAAATCTCAAGGGTAGAATTATACTATTGTGAAACTTAGGGACAAAATTAGAACCAAACTCATAACTTAATGACTAAAAGTGTAACATTTTGAAAGTTAGAGACCAAATAGAAACTATTTTCTCTCTTATATTTTTTTTAGATAAAATATACCCTTAAGTTATAAAAAAATATACATCAATCAACTGTCCATCCATTTTAGAAATACTCATATTGTTTTTAAAGTTGTAATATTATTTGATATTTTATAAACATTTCGAAATAACTCTAAAGTAAAAATTCGTAAATATATTAGACAAAAAATCGACATGAGATGATTTGAAATGACATGATGGCAACTGTTAACTTAGATTAAATTTTGAAATAACGATATTGCATCTTATTTATCTAATCTTCTATATAAGTTTTAAAAGTGAAATATAGATAAGTTTGAAAGTAATTAACTACCAAGTCTATAAAATGGGAAGCGGGAGAAGTATTTGAGTAAATTTATCCAAACCATTAATTATAAATAGAAAAACAAATTAAGAATAAGGAGAAATAATTAAATTATTGAGATAGGCAAAAGGAATAATGAAGAAGGAAAGGGATACGTAGGATTTGTGGACACCCCCGACTTAAACTCATTTCTAGTTTCTTTCATGTAGAGCTGTAAAATATTCGTCTCCATATTTTGAAGTTTGTTCAATTTTAGTATATAATAGTTTTAAATATTCAATTTTAGTCATTATACTTTCAATAAATCATAAATTTAGTCTCTACTACTTGTTTATTGTAGATTTTTCATTACTTTTTATTTTTTGGTCAACAACATTTTAAAACAAAAGGACAATTTTGCCCCTAAGAGCATAGTTGCGCTATGTTCAAAGGCAATAGGAAGCGAAAGCATGCAAAGTAGGTATGATGCCCTGGACCGTAGTTGCATTTTGAAAATTGATGAAAGGGGTGAGGCGTGTGCACGCAAGAGTGCAGCGTTGCTGTAAGCATCTAATTGGTAAGCACGTTCAAAAGCTTTAAGCGAACTAGTATTAATAATCTCATATTGTAAATAAAAAAATTAAAAAAAAAAGGGAAAAACCAAAAAGGGAAAGAAGACCAAAAAAAAAAAGGAAAAAAGAAAAAGAAGAAGAAAGGATAAGGTTGGATGCGTCGATTATAACTTTCTTTGGACAGAAATTTTGCCGACTTCATTCTACTCATTTCCAAACGAAATTTTATGCTATTTTTCAGCTGCACATCGTGGAGAGGTTGAAGAAGAGTTCTAGGGCAATTTCGTGCAAGGTTTTGGAAGATTTCATGGTAAAACTGAAGCTGAAACAGAAGCTTCATCTGCTGTCGTGCAGCTCGAACCAGGTCTGGTGCTTGATGAATATCGAGCTGAAGAGATTGAATTTTGGGCTGAAATTTTAAGGTTAGTAAGCTAACTCAATTTTGAACAACTTTTATGAAGGATGCTTGAGTTGAAATGGATTAGAAACATGTAAACTTTTAGCTGGAAGTTACTGATACGAAATTTCTGTGCAATCTGGAGCAGTGTAGAGAAAACTTGCAATATCTGACGAACCAGGACGAGTGAAGCCACGAAATTTTGAGGTAAGCTAAAAAACATGTTTCTCTACAAGTTTGTAGAGGGAAAGAAGTTCTAAATCTGGCTGAAAATATGACTTTGAATTGACAGAAGTGAGAACAAATAGGAAGGAGGAAACTCTGCTGTCGGGTGCCGTTTGGAAGCAGGTAACGCTGAGAATTGGAGCGTGAGTGGCGACACTGGTGTCGCTGATCATGTAAAGAAGGATTTTCTCTCACAAATCTCGCTAGCTCTCGCTCAGTATTGCTCATCAGGTAGTGTCGCTGGTATCGCTCATGTTGGTGTCGCTAGTGCCGTGACCTGTTGTGTAATTTCGTTAGTAAACTCGCTAGTAAGGTGAAATCTCGTTGGTAATCTCGATAGTGACATAGAATCCCGCTTATTATGTGTATTTTAGGAAAGAAAGGGAGTCTCAGTGGTGAATCATGATTAGAGTTTAAGTATGCACGTTTAATGATCATGTAAAGGAAGTTTAAGGAAAACGTAACGTGAGGAATGTGTATTTACAGGCCAAGAAGAGCTCGGAAAGACATATAATCCGCTCAAGGACTAAGGACAAGTTGTGAGTGACACTTTTCTTTCTTTGAAAATGAATTTATTGAAAATATTTAGTTTGGTTTTTCTTATGAAATATGGCTTGAGATGAACTATTTTCTTGAAAAGTATGATGTTTGATGATATTTTTCATAAGGCTCGTTTCATACGTTTTCTATAAGACGTTGAATGGCATGTTGTGAAATGTTGTTTATCGTGATATACCTGATTTTCATGAAAGGTTTTCATGTGAACAATTTACTTATGATATCGATTCCTAAAATGTTTTAAAGGAGACTCAATGCTGAAGGACATGAGAAGGCATGTGAGTTTTCCCGGGACCCAGTACTGAAGGACTCGTAGAAGGTACTTGGGCAACCCGCCATATTCCTATGTGCACATAGAGGTTATATGCTGGTGCATTGAGTTTTGCTCCGCATCGAGCCTTACTTGTTTTCGACGTCCGGTGCGTTGAGCCTTGCTCCGCCCTGACTAAGGGAAAGTTTTGAGAACGAACTGTTTTTCGTATACGATCATTTTGGCATGAACATATGTGATTTGTTTATGTTGTTGAAATTATGATTTTACAGAAATGATTGTTTGAATCACGTTTACGTTTATGGCGTTATTATGATTTTAACATGCCTGTTTTTCGAACAAAAGATAGTTTTACAAAATTAGTTACTCACAGGGCTTTTAGCTCACGTTTTCCATGTTTTCTTTTCCTCCCAGGTAGCAAGGACGTTCCTGGTGCATTGCCTACTCCAACTCGCCTTGCTTAAGCTTCGAGTTTCCAAAAACAGTTAAATTTCTCGTTGTTATACGCGTAAATAACTTAACACTTGTGGCATGTAGATTTAGTTGTTTATAAGTGGGTTATGAGAGAGTATGTTATAAAAGTGTACTGTGTACAGGAAGGATTATTATTTTATGATCATGCGTTAATATGGTTGAATTCTATGAATGTATATGTATGGAATGTTTGTGCAGGAAGTTATGTAAGATGGGGCAATATACGTCACAAGAGGGGTGATGTATATTGTCTTCACATCTCCTTTCAGGTTAAGTAGGTAATCAGAGAGGGGGTGTGACAGTTGCTACGCTTGAGACCTACGCTACGACTTCTACCCTAAGCGTAGCTATGCTCTTATCAAACAAAGCAACGCTCTACCTTAAATTTATATATTTGCTTCAAGTTTTAGGGCAAAGGAGGAAGAGAAAAAAGAAAAAAGAAAAAAAAAAAGATGAAGCCACGACTGATTTCTTCCTTCTTTTAATTAAAGATTGTAATTCTTCACCTTCATTTCATTTTGTCTATAGATTGTTGTAGAGGTAAAGTAAATCTTCTCTAATTTTTTTTGGAGCAAGACTGCCAATGTGCTTCTTTGAATCTTCTATTTAACCTCTTGATGCATATTTTTTAATGGCTTTCCTTCTTAGGTCTTGCTTGAATCCATTTAAGTAGCAAATTTGTTTAATTAAGTTCAAGGATAAATTAATTAATCAATTAGGCTTTTCAATTGGCTTAATCATGCAATGGAATCTTTAAACTTAATGCAAATAGTTTAACTTTATATGACCACTATTGAATCCAGTAGGATTAAATCATTTAATTTAATTAAAAATCAATTAGGGTAGATGCATGACTTTTATGGACGATATGACCCCAAATTAATTGAGCATCTAGTTTAATGGACTAATCAATTAATAGTTAGGGTGCTTGCAAAAATTACTAGTTCGGTTCAAATAAGTCCAGGTACCAACTAATCAATTATTCAATTAAATTTAATCCTAACTTATGTAGGAGAAAGAAAAATCCATTATATCCAATCCTAAAGAGGAAAAGGTAAACTTCATCTCATTCCTCTCTATAAATACATCATATGAGATAATTCTAAAATTTAAGGGCCTCTAAAAACAGAAATTTGAAAACAATGAATTAAATGAAAACAAAGTTGTATTTCGTGCTTTCAAATATGTGTTTGGTTGCAGATTCATAATTTAAATTTCAATTTAAACAATTTTTTAAAATATTTATATAAACAATTTCTTTCTATTTTATTTTTTCTAAGAAGACATAATTATTTACTAATTATTTATTTTTAACATAATACATCCTCATATGCCGATTTCTTGCCTCATTTCCCTTCATAAATATAGATTTTTTTTCCCTTCTCTCAAACTAACCAAATAAAATATATAGTTTTTGTCCATATTTTTTTTCTTTGCTTTTAAATTTTATGTAAAAAATTTACTATTTAAATTTAATTAAAAGTATATTCATTTTAAAATTTAAAATTTAAAGATTTTTAACCACATGCACGTGTCCTCCAACTAGTATTTATAAACCATAGGACTAATTATACTTACTCACTAAATATTAAATTAAATATAAACTATTACTAATTAATTTATGAACTTATTTTATGATAAAAAAAATTGTATAATTATTATTCTATCATATAATATATAAAAATAATTGAGTTTATAACATGAAATATTATATTTGCTAATATTTTAATCTTTTTTAGTAAAATTTTGCATTTTAAAATATCAAATCAAAATCTAGATATATTGAAAACACAAAAATGTCGTTTTCAGAATTTCTACTATTTGGATTACAAAATCTGAAAATAGTTTTCGAAAACATAATTCAGACTGCATACCATCAAGTACCAAACGGAAACAGAAACAGAGCTCAGTAAATTTGAAAATATAAAACAGAATTTGAGTTGCCTATCAAATGCCAAAAAGGCCCAAATTTTGATTTCTTCTCTATTATAGAGTTCTCCTTTAGCGTCAAAATACTTGTAGGTCTCTCTTTTCCAAATTATAAATTTATCGTCGTTGTCACCTAAAAATTAGGTGCATTTTCTCGCCAAAATTTTGGCATAACAAATATTGTTCTTTTTTAAGCTTATTAGGAAAATATAGTTCTTTTAACTTAATATCAAAATATAGTAGCTTTATTAATCAAAGACGAGGCTGATCTTGTTAAGAATCTTCGTGTTTCAAGAGATGAGGTTGATCTTGTTAAGAATTTTCATCTTTTCAAGAGACGATGATCATTAAGTTTATTAGAACAAATTAAAAACTACACATTTCTTCTCTATTAAACGACGAGGGAAAAAAAAAAAAAAAAAAAAAAAGGTTCCAGTTAACACAAATGCACACCCCTTCTCTTTTATTATCATTATTATTATTGTCTTTTATTTGTTATTTGTTTTTCTTCTTTTATTTGTCTTTGATATTTTCAAATAACAAAAGTTCCGTATTTATTAAGCTAATTGCATATTTTAATTTTTTTTTTTAAAAAAAGTATATTCCAATTTATTTAATTTCAAATAAATTAAAATTCAATTAAGTATTAACTATGGTTAACTTACACATCTAGTTTAGGTGATTCACATGCCAATCAAACCCAAAGTCACAAGGATAAAAGGACACTTCATTCTAAAAGCGTCATACCTTCGTCAACCAAAACTTCAAACCTTCGAAAGACGAGGAGGTTGCATGAGAAATTACAACAAAACGATACTAGAAAACACAAGAATTTAACAAAAAGCTCCAAAAGACAATCACCCCAAAAAGAAAATCATTATTTACAAGCACAAAATATAAAATAAATTTGTAAGTCGCTAGCACATCAGCCTAAAAAAAGTAATTAACGAAAGTATCTAATCTTTCACTATCATAAAAATAGAAAACTAACAACAACATAATTTATAATTTATAATTTGTGTAAGGAGATATATTTATAAAATGGTGGGAACAAATGGTATTTTCTCCCATCAATGGCCAGTGGATTTGATTAAAAAATAATAGGGACATCAAAAGCACAAATCAAGATCAAATAATTGTCATATGATAAACTTTATAGTCTTGGAAAAAAAAAACACATTAATTTTATAAAAATAATAATATGATGTGATAGAAGTAGAAGGAAGACCCTACACAAAAAGGTTAGGAACTGCAAGTGTTGTGGACCTATAGGAAAATAATATTTAAAGTTTTTTTTTTTTTTCCTTCTCTTTTCCAACACATAATTCAACCTTTAATGGTAATAATATTATTTAAATCCGGATTTTGTCCCTTTTTGAGTTAGATTGAGTCCATGGCCACGTGATTCACTTTGACCCGTTAACCTTTTACCAATAATGTTAGGATTCGTAATGTATTTGATTTGTTTTGTTATATACTTTCTAGGAGACATGTTCAAGTATTGTGATTCCCTTTTTTTATTTGATTTATTATTAATATATAAACCTATAATAATAAATAAACTTAATAGCACAATTTTATTATCTATCTTTGATAAATCAACACGACATATCACAAATAGATTATGATATTTTACTATTATTTATGAATATTTTGAATAATTGTCATTTAAAATAATTTTTCATATATATATATATCATTTTAATCCTTTACGGTGGTTTTTTTTTTTCAAATCTTTTTTATTATTTACTAACATTTCCATTATAAATTATGAAAACATACCTAACGTATTATTGAAGAACAAAAGACATCAAAGAAGCTACAAGCTAAGTATAAAAATAAAATAAAACCCTTAAAAAATGTATTAAAATTACAATGAATAAAAGCTCCAAGTTAATATAAAATGGAAGCATATATAATTGAAAACTGAACTACTGTGAAATAAACCTCATAATGAAAAATCCATCCAAATGATCTTTCAGATGTCACATGAGTACAAATGGATTTTGAGTTCTACAAACACAAATTAGGGCACAAAATTTTGGGAATTTCAAGAACAAAAGCTCATGAAAGTTGATTCAATTCTTTACTTCCCCTACTTCTTTAAAGTCACACAGCAAGCAGTCCAAACAAAAAAATCAAGGGAGTACCCACCCCTCTTTCATAACTAAGAAAATCAAAATTACCGGTTCAACCCTCTTTAGGTGAGAAACTAAAAATAAGTATACTTATATAATAAATAGCAAAAGGATAGAGAATACACCTGACCAACTTCTAGATGGAGCCGATGCGGAATTTGCTTGTTTTTTTTATTCATTTCACAATGCATATCTTGATAACAGAGGCAGCTCCGATCCGGTGAAGTGCAACGATGGCGTCACCAGGTTTGCACAGTCCCTTCCCCATAGCAGATTTCAGAGCAGCTTCCAGTATCACTTCTGTGGATTCGGCATCAGTGGCCTTAGCAGATCCTTCAGCCAATATAGGAATCAACCCTCTGTGGATCAGGCTGTGTCTGGCTGGGGATTCGTCGCTGCAGGTCCAATCGAAAGAATCGGTAGTTAAGACAGGAACGACAACTGAGAGGATCGGAACAGCTGGCCTATACTTGGCAACCAACTTGGCGGTGGTTCCACCACGAGTCAATACGACAATGAGTTTTGCTTTTGCCTTGTTAGCGGTTCGAACGGCTGACGATGCAAGACTCTCCAATGGGCTCATTGGAAGTGGGGTGGACCTTATCATCTCCTTGAAAATGACACCATAGTCCAAGGATGATTCTGCTTCAATACAAATCCGAGCCATGATCTTCACCGCAAGTTCAGGATAAGAGCCAGCTGCACTCTCACCACTAAGCATGACGCAATCGGTGCCATCAAGAACGGCATTAGCGACATCTGTGGCTTCTGCACGGGTTGGCCGCGGAGATTTGATCATTGATTCAAGCATCTGAGTAGCTGTAACCACAGGCTTGCCAGCAAGATTGCACTTGTAAATCATCATTTTTTGTGCCAAGAAGATCTTCTCAACTGGAATTTCCATTCCAAGATCACCTCGAGCAACCATGAATGCATCAGTCTCACGCAAAATTTCATCAAAATTGATAACTCCTTCCTGGTTCTCAACCTTGGGTATTCACATTAAAAGGAAATTACCATTTGATCAGACAGATATAACAATATTGGAAATGAACATTATCTTTGAAGAAATATACCAAATGAAAAGTATGTATGAAGAAAGACTTAAACATTGGAAGCGTGCATAAAAAGAGTCAAATACGATTGTGAGTTATTCCTCGACCCACTCAACTCGCTGCAAATAAAGTACGCACCAAAGCACAAAGAATTCAAGACATTGTGCACACCATGTATACATGGAAGCAATGACAACAATGATTTCAAAAGGAAGAAAGCACCAAAGCAAGGTCAGCCGAACAGCTTCTAATGCTCTGACATTTTTTACAAGAGATGAGGATTTTTAAGCGAACAAACAATGCTAACCTTCAAATTGTGCTTTTAGGCATTAAATGCTGATTTCCCTGATTAAAATGTGCAGTCAAGCAACGCATGCAATGAAAAATCCAAGACTGTTCAATCTACCACCCCCCCCCCCCCCCCCCCCC
>QLSR01000315.1:0-118192 GCA_031780015.1 Citrullus colocynthis
AATAGAAGTTACCTAGAAAAGTCAACGAAACTGTACAGGAAAAGTCAAACTTACTAGGAAATTGTTGCACTGAAAATCGTTGTTGAACCACTGAAACTTACCATGAAACCAGACTGCCAAAACTTACTAGGAAATGAACCACCAGAACATTACGGGAAGTTGAAATGGCAAAACTTTACGGGAAAAGTGGCAGAATGCATTTTTCTTCGATTTTGATCGAAATTTTGATGGTAAGTGGCTAAATTTTGAAAATTACACTTCATAAGTAAGAGCTGTTGAACTGCATGGCTAAGAATGCATGCAAGGAAATATTTTTTTTGATGCATGAAGCTTTTAACATGCAAATTGAGAAATCAAAATTGAAGTGTCGGCAATTTGGTGAATGTTGCTGCTTATAAATAGATCCATTTGGGAAGGAAAGTTGATTCATTCAGTAGCCACAAATTTTATTTGAAGGAGAGGAGGATAGAAAGAAAAAGAGAGAAAGAGCAAAGAGAAAAGAGAGAAAGAAGAGAGAAAAGAGAGAGAAGATTGGCTTAATTTTTGCTTACCGGGAGGAGCTAAGAGAAGAATTTAATCTATAAAGAGCTGGGACAAGTAGTGAGTAACTTACTTTCGATAAATGATTTATTCTCTCGATATTTTTCGAATGCTCGATTTATTGCAAAATATGAGATTTCTGGGATGAACTGAATTTGATAAGCATGTGTTTCTTCAATATGTTTTTTAACATGCTTTTACATAGTTTTGAGCATGATGTTCTAGAATGTCGAATTTGTGAAAAGCATGCTGTTGAAAAATACTCTGGAAATTCTGAGAAATTGTTAAACTTGTCTTTATGAAAGATTTAGCATACTTTTATTTGAAAATAGTCCCCAATGTCAAAGGACTGGGAGAAGGCATATAGGCAACCTGAATATGGTTCCCAATGCCAAAGGACTTGGAGAAGGCATATGGGCAGCTTGAATTTTGTCCCTAATGTTGAAGTACTAGGAGAAGGTATATGGGCAACCTGAATTACAATTCCTATCTGCACATAGAGGGAGATTCGTTGTTGTTGTGTTGAGATTACTCTACTTAGCTAAGATTATTCGATGTTGGATATGATGAGATTATTCCATCCTAACTAAGGTTGTTTTCGACGTTGAGCAGCGTAGAGTTTACTCCGCCTCAACTAAGAAATTTTTTTTCAAGCATATACAAATATTTATAAGCTTTCAATGCTTCACAATTTGATTTATGAACATGATTTCAGTGGGCTTTTAAGCCAAGAATGGTTTTCAAAATTTGTGACTCAATGGGCTATTTAACTAATGCTTTCAAATATTTTCCTACTTTCGAGGTAGCGAGTGAAACTGGGGTGCTTAGCCTACTCCTCAAACTCATCTGGATCTGCCGTTTAATTTTGAATCTTGTAAATATTTATATTTAGACCTAACATTGTACATATGAGGGTCTAAGGAGTGGATGTTGTGATAAAATTATGTTGTTATCTTAATAAAGGTTTAATTTTGAGATTATTATTTGTGGCCTGGATGTAAGTTATAATTTTGTGCTTAGTTGAGTTGTGAAGGAAGTTAAGTGGACAGTAGATGCTGTGAGGAGTCATTATGTGTTGTCTTCATGCCTCTTTTCGGGTTAAGAGGGTAACTCCGGAAAGGGTGTGACATCCAGTACAACACCATTTTTGTTTATCTTGTTGGCTCACACGACTTAGTAATCTTGACATGTTTTTCCTGCTGACTAACCCGGCTCATCTAATCTCATCATTTCTATATTCGTATGTCCCCTATGTGCACATAGTCTTATTTTCGAGCCTCAGGAATTAGGCCCGTCGGCTTCTTGACCATCTTTTCAGGTACTTTTCATAAGCTCACGAACTAGGCTTCGATTGCCCTCTGACCATCTTATGAGGAAATCTCTGCCACAAGCTCAGAAACTAGGTCCTCCCAACCCTCTGACCATCCTATGCGGTGTCGAATCCTTGTCCCAATCTTGACCGTCAACATCAATACCTTCTCGAGGTCCTTCGGCATTGTAATACAATCTGCCCATCGATGCTTTCGTATAATCCTTTGGCATTGGAGTTAAAGCCTAATATCTAATGCGCACTTTAAGTGTAACTACAAGTGTACGAGTCAAGTTATAATATAAGACGGTAAAGTCTGAATATCGTTCCACTGAGGATCCCATTGTGAAGGCTTACTTAGCTATTCTAGAATTAAATCAATTTTATTTGAGGATTGGAATTGAAGTTGTGAACTTGGATAAAACTAATAAGGAAAGTAAATAAAGTAAGAAACACAAGAGTCAAAGAGAGTTCTAGGGTAATGAATCCTTGTTTATTTCATCATGCAATATTCTAGGGCTCATGAATTTTATTGTAATTCATATGCCTAAATCTAGAAACATAATTCCAAGTTCTTTTCTCTCAAAAACAACATTTTCTCATGCAATTCAATTGATTACTAATCTCTTGAAATCAATACAAATTACATGGTATTAAGAATAGTCTTTAGCAACTTTCATTGTTAACCTAACTATTTTCATGATATATTAACAACAATTCATTGTTATAGATCTAGTTAGAAATATAATCTCTCAACCATACATCTAACCTAACATTTGAAGATGGTCAATCAACAAGAGTTAAGCGCAATAACAATGACAAGCATAATCATTACAACAAAACCATGAATATTTTACAATATCAACATAACTTCATAAACAATTCTTCAAAATCATAAAATTAAAGAGTTAGCCACTCATAACTTTGAGCAACATGTTCATAAACAAATTAGGCATAGAAAGAGTGTAAAGAAAGGAAAACTCTACGAGGAAGAAGCCCTTGATTGAGGAGGAACCGCCAAGATGTCATTCGATCTTCACGTAGGGAACTTAAACGACACCAAACTCTTTCTCTTGAACTCTTCTCTCTTCTTTGCAGCCAACTCACTCTTTGAGACTCTTTTTGGTGTGTTTCTTGATGTGTAGATTGATGATTAGGATCGCTAGAAACCCTCTTATTTATAGAGTTGGCCGCCAAAAAATCTTCCGCAAAAATGCAATTTCTTCAAAAAAGGAAAGCTGGCGCCACGACGTTGCATGATATGGTAAGTTGGCACCGCAGCGCTGTCTCTGCTGATGTGCTGAAGCAGGCCACACTCTCGAGAAAAAACGCCATGACGTTGCCCTGTTTTGGGAGATTTTGAGTTTTTCTTCTCTTTTTGACTGTATTTTGGCTCAGTTTTGATCTTTTAGTCTTAACTTCTAATTTTCTTTATTTTGACCTAAAAACCACTAGAAAACAAGTGAAATCTAATATAAACTCCCTTAATTTGAGAGAATAGAAAGCATTTTTCAAGCGCTTTTCACCACCTCAAACTTAGAGATTTGCTAGTCCCGAGCAAAGAATAGATTCACATAGGGGGAATTTAGATGAAGAGGTGTGCAATTGACTCATGTCTCAGAGAATAGCATTTAAAAGCTTAAGTAGAAACATGCAAGCATATATATATATATTGTTATAGTCATTCAAGGCCAAATCTTGCTATCTCCCATGAGTGTGTGTGCAAGCCTCCTTCAATTTAAAATGCTAGAACTCAAATTGAGACTTGAGAAAATTTTCTTTGTTTTCCCTCTACTTTAGCTCATGCACCAATCTTCAAGCATCCACACAATTCAAGTAGGTAATATGTCCACTAAGGTGTCATTCAATCATTTTTTTTTTTTTTTTTTTTTTTTGGGCCTTAAACTTGCATTCTTTTACCTAGGAGCACTAGCTTTCACACATTCACTGTAGGAACTCATACCTAGTCAATTCCCAGGCGTTCTTACTGATCACAGCAAAGGCAGCTCTTTTTACCCCCATCTATGCATACTCATTACAAATTTAACATTAAAAAGATTCGCATATAAAGCTCATATATCTTTTTGTGTGCACTTTTTTTTTTTTCCTCAAAGGCATGTGTATTCTTTTCTTTTTCCCTAGTCTAAGAGTACAAATTATCATGCATTTCTACTCTCTAGCCGGTGGGGCCTTTCGAAGTGACAACCAAATACACCCAACTTAATCCTTTTTTCAGTTAAAGATTCTAAATTAAAGTGGCTATGTGCTCAAGAATATGGGAGATGTTAAGAGGGACTTAAATGAATTTAACTCAAGATAATGTTATTTTATTTTTACAATAAGTCATCTATTATGTGAATTCGAATCTCATCATGGGCAATCAACTTCAAAGCACACAACCATAGAAACATTCCCACTAACTTTGAAAGCTCCAAAATTTTCAAAATTGTTTCAAAATTTCATTAACATGCATATGATATATTACAAACTCACAAACATGCATAGCAGGATAAGAAAACACACAAAAGTACGAGTAATACTTCCCACCCCAAACTTAGAATCATGCATTATCCCCAATGTATAAGAATGTTTAACAAGGAAAGAACAAGCCAGGGAGCAAGCGGGAAGCCACCAAACAGGCTTGGTGTAAGGAGTACTTTTTGTGGTGAACCAACATTCTGAAGATTAAGCATATGAGTGACTCAAAGATTTATTCGAAACAAAAAGAAAAAGTAAAAAAAGCAATAAAATTGGGTTGTCTCCCAATAAGCACTTGGTTTCTTCCTTCCATGCTTTGGATCACCTACAACTTTTAGTTTTCACCCATATTAACACTCACAAACATGTTCATTAACATTTAGTGGGTTGGTCAACAAATCATTATCAAGTTAGACATCATCTTTTCTAATGCAATCAAGTATCATTAAGGAGTCATCATTATGAAATTTTATCGGACTCACCACTTCATTTTTAACATGCTTCTCCATGATTTGTTCATAATTCATTTTAGGTTCTGGAGGCATGCAAGAAGAACTAGGAGCATTATCAAAACCAAAGACATGCTTCATAGAATTTTCTAATTTAACATCAAGCATGCCATTAGTCTTACCATTCAAAAGAGGATTATAATGCACCAAATTCCTACTAGAAGAGATAGGCGATGTTACTTTTGTGCTTGGTTCATATGCTCATACTTTTTCACATCCGAATGCTTAAGGGCTTTATAGATGTCAAATGTTAGCTCCTCATCGTTTAAGCGAAATGTGAACTTTCCATCTTGCACATCAATAAGGGCCCTTCCGGTGGCCAAGAAAGGTCTCATGGGGACTTCGGCATCTTCCTCCATGTTTAGTATCACAAAGTCCATCGGGAAGATAAACTTGCCCACTTTGACCAATACGTCCTCCCCAATGCCATAGGGATGAACAAATGATCGATCAGCCAAAAGCAAGGATATGATAGTTGGTTGTATCTCTCCACCATTGAGCTTCCTAAACATGGATAAAACCATTAAGTTAATAGAAGCTCCAAGATCATAAAGCGCTTTAGTAACTGAATTATTGCCTAAATGATAAGGGATAAAGAAACTCCCTAGATCTTTTAATTCAGGACGCAATTTCCTTTGAAGAGTCAGGCTACATTCTTCGGTTAATGCAACCATTTCGTACTCTCCATACCTTTTCTTCTTAGACAACACATCCTTCATGAACTTGGCATATTTAGGCATTTGTTCTAATACCTCAGCAAAAGGAAGCCTAATTTCCAAGTTTTTAAATATGTCTAAGAATTTAGAAAATTGAGCATCAATCTTTTTCTTTTGAAATCTTTGAGGAAAAGGTAAAGTGTTAGGGATAAAAGAAGTAGAGTTAGAAGTACTCCCCATGTTTGACTTTAATTTCTCCTTTTCCTTAGATGCACTCTCTTTTTGTGGAACATCAGCTATGATGGCTTCATCCTCTTCTTGTGGAAGCTCATCATCTTCTATGATGATGTGTTTGTTCAACTCCTTGTCACTTCTTAGGGTTATGGCATTGCATTCCTCCTTGGGGTTTGACGGATGAAATTTGTCACCCAATTTCATGCCAAATAAATTTTCCTAACTTACCTACAGTAGTAGTGGCAACTTGGGTCGAACACAGGGAGCCCTCAAATTTAACAGTTGAAAAGTTTTCAATTCAAGGTAACTAAAAGGGGGGTTTGAAAAAGGTTGATTGCTAGAAAAAGTAAATTTCATGAAAATAAAATGCGTGAAGTAAAAAGAATAAAAATTCAATGGAAGAAGCTCTAGCTTGGGTTACGCGGGATTTCCTTTGTTCAATGTTCTTATCATTGGTTTGTCATTACTAAATTCAGTGCAGAATAAGTGTAGAGATTATGTTATAGTGTGTGTTTCATAAGGGCTTCTTAAGGCCCTATGAAGGATTTGAATTCTTCAGCGGAAGCGAGTGACCGCCATGTGTCATTAAATTTCTTTTGAGAAACATAAATTACAGAAAACATACAAAACTTGGATAAACATAACGTTAGCATGCTTTTTAGAAGATATAAGAGTTAGAAGTTTACTTCTACCTTTGAAGAACGTCTTCATTGTGGAAAAACTTCTTCTACAAATCTCGAACCATAGAAAAACTCCTCCAAGCTGAGTTGATACAAAACTCCTTGGAACACTACCACAAAATCTTCCTTACTATTCTCTAGGATGAATTAATTGAGGAGTTGTCGTCTCTCAATGGATTTTGGTAAGGGAGTATAATTTTTTAGGAAGAGAGATGTGGAGTGGGAGAGAGTACGTTTCTATTTCATAGAACTCTTTTGTGTTCTCAATCCTCTTGTAACTCACTCCACTCTCCTTTTCTTTTACGTGAATCAATATGAGAGAGAAGCCAAAATAATTTCCCACTAAGTTGGAGTTATTTTTAATTAATAATATAATAATAATATTATTAATTAAAATTATAATTAATTTAATTATAATATATTAAATTATATTTAATTAAATTAATTAAATAAAATTAATTAATTAACATTTAATTAATTTATTAAATATCTCATATTTAATTTAAATTTGAATCATTTTCAAATAACCTTCTCTCACGTAACTTATACCTTATCACTGTTTACGAGCTAGGAAAGGAACCTAATGGACTCACAGATCAAAAGCTCCAACGATATGACACTACTCGGTAAAACTCATTAACCACATTAATCAATATTCATTAACTGTGAGTACACTTCACTAAAGACCCACAACTGCACTCTTCTCACTGTAAATATATTTCTCTGACCATGGATATAGACCAATAACAGCAAATTAGTCCTTCACAACTGTTCGTAACATCAACTGGGTCAAATTACCATTTTACCGGTGGATTACTTCTAAATCCTTAAGTATCAGTGCTTCTCTAATGAACAACCTGTTTATGGTCCAACCATTAAACAGAAACCCCTTTTCGGGCTAGTAAGAGCGTAAGGCCCTTTGTTCAAGTCCCTGAAACACAACTTAAGGGAACACTTATCTACTTACTCTAAAGATAGGAATGAGTGAATTCCATCTTGTATAATTATGTCCCTAACTTCTCACTCCGTCTTGTCCCCAAGATGGTAGCATATTGAGCCATGAGAGACATTGTAAATGGATCAGCAACATTGTGCTTCAAAGCAATCTGCATGATGATCACGTCTCCTCGTTGCACAATCTCCCGTATCAAAATGATACTTGTGCTCTATATGCTTTCCACGTTTGTGGCTTCTAGGCTCCTTGGAATTTGCCACAACACGACTATTATCACAATAAAGTTTGATGGCATTGACATGTTTGTAACAACTTCTAGGTCTGTCAAGAACTTCCTAAACCAGACAGCCTCTTTAGCAGCTTCACAAGCAGCTACATATTCTACCTCCATGGTAGAGTCAGCAATGCAATCTTGCTTTGTGCTTCGCCAAACTACAGCCCCTCCGTTGAGAGTAAACATTGATCCTTATGTGGATTTTCTAGAATCCTTATCAGTTTGAAAATTAGAGTATGTGTATCCTGTAGAAATCAAATCCTTAGCCCATACATAAGCATGTAGTTTTCTGTTCTCTGAAGATATTTGAGGATGGTTTTAACTGTAGTCCAGTGATCAAATCTTGGATTGGACTGATATCTATTGACAATCTCAACTGCATAGCAAATTGTCAGGCCTTGTACACAACATGACATACATAAGGCCACCAATAGCCGATGCATGAGGAATTTGTCTCATTTCCTCAACCTCTTTAGGAGTCTTAGGACACTGTTCCTTAGAAAATATAATTCCATGCCGAAAAGTCAATAAGCCTCTCTTAGGATTATGCATTGAATGCCTGGCAAGCATCTTGTCAATATACGATGCCTGAGACAAGGCTAACGTTTTGTTCTTACGATCCTTTATGATTTGGATCCCTAGAACAAACTGTGCCTCATTCAAATCTTTCATTTGGAACTGGGCAGCTAGCCATTTCTTTACATCTGTCAGTAAACCTACATAATTCCCAATGAGTAGGATATCATCCACATACAACACTAAGAAAGCTACTAAACTATTGATGATTTTCTTGTAAACACAAGGTTCATCAAGATTTTGGTCAAAGCCATCAGACTTGATTGCCATATCAAATCTTATATTCCAAGATCGAGATGCTTGTTTCAGTCAATAAATGGACCAATTAAGCTTGCAAACCATTTGCTCTTGACCTTGTTGAATAAATCCATCTGGTTGTTTCCTGTAAATGGTCTCTTTAAGCTTACCATTCCAAAAGACAGTCTTGATGTCCATTTGTCATATTTCATAGTCATAATATGTGGCAATAGACAAGAGAATCCTAATAGACTTAATCATGGCAACAGGTGAAAAAGTTTCTTCATAGTCTAGTCCCTCAACCTAGGTATAACCCTTTGCCACAAGTCTAGCCTTAAGGTTTGCACCTTTCCATCTACACCTCTTTTCCTCTTATAGATCCATTTGCAACCTATAGGTTTTACCTTATCAGGTTGATCTACAAGTTCCAAGACTGAATTGAAGTATATAGACTCCATTTCAAGATCAATAGCTTTAACTCATTTTGTGACACCCTAACCTTTGACCAAGTTGCTTGTAAGTAATTAAGAGAATGAATTAGGGTAAAGGGTGTAAACTTGGGAAATAAGCTTATAGAGTTAGAAAGAATTTTAAGAAAGAAGAATTAGGGTTTGTGGAGTTAACCAAATTTGGGTTAAAATGTTGGATTTTTGGCTAAGTATTGGACATTTGGAAGGAAATTGGGTAGTTAAAAGAGTGAAAAGAGCCACTGGAAGTCATCAGGAAGTTTCTTGGAGGAATTTGAGGTTTACTGGAAAAGTCAATGATTCGTCATGGGAAAAGTCAACTTTATGGGAAAAGTCAACAAGAGACTAACCAGGAAGTCAGACCTTACGGGAAGAGTCAATGGAACTTTCCAGGAAGTCAACATATGAGAAGAAGAAGTTACCATGAACCGACTTTCAGGATTGAACCGGTCGAAGTTACCAGGATTTAACCAGCGGGACTTACAAGGAAGTAAGGGCGGGAAGGTGAACCGCCAGAACTTTATGGGAAAAATACACTAAACTCGCTGCCAAACCACCGAAAGTTACCAGGAAATCGGACCGAAAAAGTGAACCGGTGGAACTTTACGGAAAATTCTTGAACCGGCGAAACCCGGGAAAAATGGCAGAATGCAATTTTCTTCAATTTGGCCTTAATTTTGAGTCAAACGGTGGAATTTTGGAGTTTTATGCTTTATTTGAGTGAGGAGTTGTGCTGCATGTTAAGTTTTCCATGCGAATTTGATGTGTTTTGATGCATGAAAGCCTTAAGCATGCATTTTGACAAATCAAAGTGTGAAGTGTTGGCAATTTGGTGAAGAATTTCTGCTTATAAATAGCTTCTATTGGGAACAGAATTGATGAAGTAGCTGAGAGTTGAGAGTTGTTTTTGAAAGAGAGAAAAGAGGAAAGAGAGGTAGAAAAAGAGAAGAGAAAAGGGAGAGAAGAATTGGCTCCATTTTGCTTACCGAGAGGAGCTAAGGGAAGCATTTTAAAAGAGTTGGGAGAAGTTGTGAGTAACACAATTTCACTTAAAATGATTATTGCTCTTGATGTTTCTGGAATATTTGGTTTATTGCAAAATCTGAGATTTACGGTTTTGAGTAACTTAATCTTGATAAATGATTTATTCTCTTGATGTTAATCGAATGCCCAATTTATATTCTTGATATTTCTCGAAATGCTCGATTTATTGTGAAATATGAGATTTCTGGCATAAGTTGAATTCATAAGCATGTGTTTCTTCAATATATTTTGAACATGCATTTACATAGTTTTGAGAAAAGCATGTTGTTGAAACATACACTGGAAAATTCTGAGAAAAATTGTTAAACTCGTGTTTGTAAAAGATTTAGCATGCTTCTATGTAAAAATGGTACCCAATGTCGAAGTACTAGGAGAAGACATCTGGGCAGCCTGAATATGATTTTCAATGTCAAACAATTGGGAAAAGACATATGGATAGACTGAATTGGTCCCCAAATCCGAAGTACTAGGAGAAGGCATCTGGATAGCCCGAATATGGTCCCTAATACCGAAGAACTAGTTGAAGGAATTTAGGCAGCCAAGATTGGTCCCCAATGTTGATGGACTTGGTGAAGGTATATGGACAGACTGAATTATAATTCCTATGTGCACATAGAGGGAGATTTGTTATTGTTGTATTGAGATTACTTCGCTCAGCTAAGATTATTCGACATTGAGTATGATGAGATTATTCCATCCCAACTAAAGTTGTTTACGACGTTAAGCAGCATTTAGTTACTCCACCTCCACTAAGGGAAAATTCTTTCAAGCATATACAAATATTTATAAGCTTTCAATACTTTACAATTTGATTTACGAGCATGATTTCAGTGGACTTTTTAGCCAGAAGTGGTTTCCATATATAAAAATGTTTATGAGCTTTCAAGCAAGAAAGATTTTCAAAACTTGTTATCACTAGGCTATTTAGCTCATACTTTCAAATGTTTTCCTGATTTTTTAGGTAGCGAGCGGAACCGAGGTGCTTAGCCTACTCATCAAAATTCGTATGGATCTGCTATTTAGTTTTCAATCTTGTAAATATTTAAACTTAGACCTAGCATTGTACATATGGGGGTCTAAGGTTTGGATGTTGTGTATAACAAGATGTTGTTAATTTTAATAAAGGTTTCATTTTGAAATATTATTTACGACTTGGATGTAAGTTATACATTTGTATTTGGTTAAGTTGCGAAGGAAGTTAAATTGACAGTAGATGTTGTAAAGGGTCGATGTTTGTTGTCTTCACGCCTCTTTTTGAGTTAAGAGGGTAACTTGGGTGGGGGTATGACAATATTCATCCTTGTCCACATTATTCATTGCCTGATTATAAGTCAATGGATCCTCAACTTCATCATTTGGAATGAAGTCTTAAGTTTCAATTAAACCCAAATATCAAGTGGGTGGGTTTACAACCCTTCCACTACAACAAGGCTCCCTCAAATCTTGAGGAGGATGTGTACGACTTGATGAAGCTCCATTAACAACTCTTGTTGATGTACCGGCTTCTTCAACAACTCTTGTTGAAATTTTAGTAGTTTCATTGGAAAGTTCTTTTAACATTTCTTTACTACATGGTACATGCTCTCTTATGTGATCTTCTTTAAAAAAAATGTAGTATTTGTCGATATAAATACTTTATTTAGTTTTGGATCAAAGAAAATACTGCCTCTCGTTTCCTTGGGATAACCTACAAATAGGCATACTTTTGAACGAGATTCCAATTTCTTACGATTTGTCTCAAGCATATTTTCTGGATAACCCTAAATTCTAAAGTGTCATAAACTACCTTTATGACATCTCCATAATTTCAAAGGAGTTTCAGAAACAATTTTGGATGGAACATTGTTGAAAATGTATAATGCAGTCATTACTGAATAACCCCAAAATGAGTTTGGTAATTGAGTATAACTTATCATAGACTGAACCATGTCTAACAAGGTTCTGTTCCTCCTTTCTGATACACCATTTTGCTGAGGTGTACCAGGTGCTAAAAGTTGAAATGAAATTCCACATTCTATCATATAGTTCTAGAAATTTAAATCCATATACTCTCCACCTTGATTTGATCAAAATGTTTCAATGGTCTTTCCTAACAAGTTTTCAACTTTAGCCTTATACTCTTTGAACTTTTCAAGAGATTCAAACTTGTGTCGCATTAGGTAAAGATATCCATATCTTGAATAATCGTTTATGAAAGAGATGAAATATTCATACCTTCCTCTTGCCTTAACATTCATAGGACCACAAAGGTTTGAATGTACAAGTTTTAAGGGTTCTTTGGCTCGAAAACCTTTTCTAGTAAAAGGTCTTTTGGTCATTTTGCCTTCAAGACAAGATTCACATACAGGTAAAGAGTTTTCTTCTAACTCGCTAAGAAGTCCACTCTTAACCAATTTCTCAATCTTATTGAGATTTATGTGACCTAACTTTACATGCCAAAGAAAAATTTCTTCTAACTTTAGGAGAAACTTTTTGTCTTTTATGTTGAGTTGTTGTAGTTTTAAACATTTAAGTATTAAGAAGCGATTTAGATGCTAACGACCTTAGCACATATAAATTACTCTCTAAGTTTGCAGAACAAATAAGAATACCATCTTTATAAATGAACACTTTATTTACATTAAAATTGATGGAATAAGATTGTTCTAACAAACACTGTACATAAATCAAGTTCCTTTTTAAATCAAGAACTACAAATACATTCTTTAACGAAAGAAAAGATTTCTGAAAGGGAAATTTAACGCCTCCCACTGCAATCACTGAGACGACTTGCCATGTTCCAACCCGCAAAGTCATCTTGCCAGTCCCAAGCTGCTGCCATAAACTAATCCTCGAAAAGAAAGACAAACATGATTAATGACCCCTAACTCAATTATCAAGGCAGAATTATCATTCTCCACTAAACAAGCTTCAAAAACCAATAAATCATATTTACCTTGTTTGACCTTCTTTTTCTCTGCCAAATATTTGGGACAGTTCTGCTTTCAATGCCCATCCTAATTGCCCTGGAAACAATTTCCTTTTGTAACATTGGCCTTTTGCTTACCCTTTTGGCCTGCAGCTTGGTTAATTTTATTACCTCCCTTATTACCCTTCTTCTTCTTCCATTTCCTTTTGGCAGAAGAAGAAGCAGACTAAGTTTCAGAGGTCGAACCTCTGTGGAACTTTTTAAAGGAACTAGCAACATTTGCCTCCCCATCTGGTCCTTTGCCTTTATACATGGACTCATAAGTCTGCAGCTCGTTAAGGAGGGTAATAAGAGAGTAGTTTAGCTTGTTCATAACACCATTGGTCTTGAACTGAAGGAAACTCTCAGGTAAAGAATCCATAATAAAACTAACTTGATTGGCCTCATCAATTATGGTCCCATTCATTCCAGCCACGTTGAAGTGGACCATTATATTCAGAACATGTTCTCGCACTGAGGTCCCTTCGTTCATACGTGCATTGTAAATGAATTTCAAAGTATCATGCTTGATATGTGATGATGGTTGTCCAAACATCTCGTGCAATGAATTCATGATCTCACGAGCAGTGACCATGGTTTTATACTTCTTTGTAAAACTTCAGATAAGCTAGCAAGAATATATGCTCTGGCCATTTCATTTGCCATCATCCATTTCTCATATCCATCACTTGTTGGGTTTTATGCCTTAAAACTCGTAGATTGTAAATGTATTTTTTCAAGTAAATGTATTTTTTCAACCGTCATTAAATCATTAATAAAGAATTATTGATGTGTTACTTCAATAAGCGTTATTGATTTCTTTTGTTTGTTTTGTCTTAATAACCCTATATCCAATAAACTAACATCTTAGGCTGTTTTATGAGTCTTGAACTGTATGTGGGGACATATGGAGATCCATGTTCAAGATACAGTTTAAAGGATCTACAGTATACGGATAAGGCTTGGTACCTTATCCTGGTGACACTATGGATACAACTCACTTTGTATCTGATACAAACGCAATGATCTAACGCGTTCGTCTAGATAACATGCGAGTAGAGGTATCCTATGCAATGGGTTTGCATAAGACAGAACCACAAAATAGTAATCACTAGATGTAACTATGTTGACTACTTAGGTTTCTATTTCTATAGGATGACCTAGGCAACTTAGTCTTAATACTTAGTATATTATGAACTTCTATCCACAAGGGATTGTCCTTTGATTTGTATGAGTGAGAGTGACTGTTTTCCGACTCAATATGCCTACCATCTTGCGGATAAGACCGAGTGGGGAGCTCGGGACATAATTATACAAGATGGAATTCACTCATTCTCATTTTTCGAGTAAGTAGATAAGTGTTCCCTTAAGTGGTGTCTCTGGGACTTGAACAAAGGACCCTACCCTCTCACTAGCCAGAGAGAGGTTTCTGCTTCATGGCTGGACCATAAACAGGTTGTTCATTAGAGGAACACTGGCACTTAAGGATTTAAGAGTAACCGAGGGTTAAAACGATAATTTGACCCAACTAGTGTTACGAACACTTGTGAATGACTAATTTGCTATTATTGGTCTATATCCATGGACACAGAAATATATCTGCAGTGAGAAGAGTGCAGTTGTAGGTCTTTAATGAAGTGTACCCATAGTTAACGGATATTAATTAATGTGGTTAATGAGTTTAGCCGATTAATCTCATATCATTGAAGCTTCTGATCTGTAGGTCTATAAGATCCCTTACTAGCTCACTATGGACCAACAAGGATCAAATATGTTCAATGTTTTTTTGAAATGTTCAAATTTATGAAGGAAAATATTAATTGTATTGGATGCAATTAATTGCATGATTTATTATAAATTTTATTTGAATGTGATTCAAATTATAACTTTATAATATGGAGAATTAATTTATTTGACTATGATTCAAATAATTAATTATTTATTTGGATAAAATTCATATAAATAAATTGAGGGAGAATTAATTAATTAATTTGAATTGGATTCAAATAATTAATTATTTAATTTGGATGAGATTCAAATTAAAGATTCTGTAGAAAATAAATAGAGGAAGAATTAATTAATTGATTTGAATTGGATTCAAGTAATTAACTATTTAATTTGGATGAGATCTAAATTAAAGATTCTACAAAAAAAAATATTTAAATAAGATTTAAATATTTTAAACCATCTAATATGAGATATTATTTGGATAGATATTTATTAATATTGGATATTATTAAATATTTAATTTAATCTCTGCAGAGGGGATATCCTAATACGATTAGGAGTAACCCATAGAGTTCTATAATTAGGGCCCTTGGGAGCCTTCATAGAACACACTCTCTACAAGAATAATCTCTACGATTACTCTAAAAATCTTTCTCTACTAATTCTCCCAATTTTCTTAGAAAAATTCTAAGAAAATTCTCTTCCCATTCTTTCAAGAAGAGGTTCCCACAAACTGGATCTTTACCAAAGTCATAGCGAGGAAGATCTCTTGGAAAAGGAAAATTACAAGGAAAAAACTATCGGTTCGAGAATTATAGATTGGCAAAGGTATGATGCTTAACTTTTTCTTTACTTTTTGCATTTTTAATTCTTTCAAAAAATCAAAGAACTCGATCACATGCTTCCGTCGAGATTGAATTCCCTTCGGTTCGGATTAGAGCCAATCTTTGATCCTTGATTTAAATTAAAAATCTTTTATGGTGGGTGTTTTAATTGTTCATATATGAGATATGTGAAGGTTTGTAAAGTTTTGATTAGATCAATTGTAAAACTCTCAAGGTTAAGGTTTTCTTGTAATATTTTTTATATAAAAGTGCTGTAAATTCTTGAAAAAACATTGATTTTCCCAAAATATTGAAATTTGGAAAATCTGGAATTTTTTCAAGTCTGAAAATTTTGCTGTGCATCATCTATTGTGCATCATCAAAGCATCTGGTAGATTGCATCAAAGCATGTGTGACTGAAATATCAAAGGATTAAATTTAGGTGTTTCAAACCCTAAATTTTGATGGCTAAAGAAGAAATTGAAGACCAAGATATGTCTTGGAAATTCAAATTATTGTAATTTTAATTTTTTTTCTTTAATTTCTAGGACATGCCAAATATGCTGGTAAATTTTGTTTTATTTAATTTAATTACGTATGTGATGTATATTTTAAATTAAATTGAATGTTGCATAAAGTATGTCATTTAGATTAAAATCCCACCGTAGTTTAAGCATGTTCATCCATCTTAGTATATTATAATATATGGTTTTAATGCATGATAATAATTTCATGAGTTATTTAATGTATGTTGATATATTAAATATATGAAATTGGAAACGTATGATGTATGACATTAATTAAATAATTATAAACAATTATATTTATTAATGTTTTGTTAATGTATGATTGATTTATTTAATATAAGTGTTATATTTTAAGTGAAAATCAATTTGCATTGAGCATGATACATCCATAGATTAATATAATTGTTGTATTATGTTATGAAATGCATGTAATATGGTTGGTTAATTAATTAGAATTTGATTGATAATTCATTAAACCCAAGATTTATAATAGCCATAGACTTAGATAGATTGATTTAGCCGAATTTATCTAAGTTAAATAACCCTAAGATAAGGTAGGACATTTTAGTGGGAGGAAAATTACAAAACGAGATGTTTATATCAAGTTTTGCTCCTACGTCCTTGATTATTCACACCGTGAGATCCATACTCGGCTTCTTGTCGCCCTGGGAGTGGCCTCCCTTCGGAAAGTGTTGGTATGGTTCAATAACAAGGTGAATGGGAAAATGTCTGTAGTAAGTGAGAGCGCGACGCGTATCAATGTATCCCTCGGTCTCCAACCCTAGGTCACACGGTAAGATTCTTATGATTCGTCTGCGTGTCGTCCTAGAGCGACCTTCCCTTCAGAAGGCCTAATCATAGGTTTCGAAACACCGGAAACTCCTGAAAAGGATAGCTTCACTTAGGTGAATGGGAAAAGGATAGCTTCACTTAGCTTCACTTAGCTTCACCTGAAAAGGATAGCTTGTTGGTGTGTACCTCTGGGATCTGAAAGTGAGAGGGTTACACTTACAGGGATGAGTTAAGAGTTAACGAATCCTTGACCAAACAACGGTGGCTAATGTCTATAGGAATATGAGTTATTCTGGCATTAGAATTAGTTGAGCATTGTCTCATTTCAGATGAGGAGTGGCTAATTACCCTTCCGTGGCTGTTGCTCTAAACCTCTGGAGCATCGTTGCAAAAACTAAATCAATAGTTTATTAGGGTTTCTTTGATTGCTTAGTTTTGCTGAATTTATTCGATTACTTGCAATTTTGTTTGCTTGTGTAATCGGTTAAGGCAAAGATAACTAAAACGGTTAATTGTTTATAATTTCAACATGTCTTCCTCAATCGTCGCACTGCTTAAAAATGAAAAACTAACCGTGAAAACTATGTAACGTTTAAATCTAACCTGAATGCGATTCTAGTTATAGATGATTTACGGTTTGTCTTAACAAAGGAGTGTCCTCTTATCCCTGCTCGTAATGCATCCCAATTTGTTAGGGATCATATCATCGTTGGACAAAGGCCAATGACAAGGCCTGAGTCTATATCTTGGTGAGTCTGTCTGACGTACTCAACAAGAAACATGAGGTCATGATGAATGCATGACAGATCATGGAGTCTCTCTAGGAAATGTTTGGACAACCTCACAAATCCGGTTTAATGAAAAACATTGACAAGCAGAATTAGGTGTCTTTTATTCTAGAATCTCTTCGAAAGAGCTTCCTTCAATCCCGTAGCAATGTGATTATGAATAAAATTGTGTACATCATGACAACCCTCCAGAATGAGTTACAGACTTATCAGTCTCTTATGAAAAATAAGGGACCGATCGATGGAGAGGCAAATGTTGCCCATTTCAATAAATTCAACAAGGGTTCATCCTCTAGAACTAAGTTTGTTCCCTCATCTTCTGATTCTAAGAAGATCCAAAAAAAGAAAGGAGGAAAGGGGAAGGCTCCCGCTGTTGGGAAAAACAAGTGTAAGGCCAAGGTGGCTGATAAGGGCAAGTACTTCCATTGCAATGTGGATGGTCATTGGAAACACAATTGCCCTAAGTACCTTGCTGAGAAAAAGAAGGAAAAATAAAGTAAATATGATTTACTTGTTTTAGAAACTTGTTTAGTGGAAAATTACCACAATGCCTGGATACTTTATTTGGGTGCCACTAATCACATTTGCTCTTCTTCAAAGAGAATTAGTTCCTTCTAGTAGCTCGAGGAGGATAAAATGACGCTCAAGGTTGAAACGGGAAGGCCATTTCAACTCGTGTAGTGGGAGCTGCAAAGTTGTTTTTTGGAAATAGATTTTTATTTTTAAAAAATCTGTATATAGTTCCTAATATAAAAAAGAACTTAGTATTTATTTCCTGTTTAATTGAACAATTGTACTCAGTTATTTTTTTTTGTTAATGAAGCGTTCATTTTGAAAAATGTTGTACATATTTGTTCTGTTAAATTAGAAAACAACTTATATGTGTTAAGATTAACTGAAGCAAAAGCACTTTTAATCATGAGATGTTTAAAACTGCTAATACTCAAACTAAAAGGCAAAGAATTTTTTCCAGTAACTATAGTACTTATATTTGGCATTTGAGATTAGGTCATATAAATCTCAATAGGATGGGGAGATTGGTAAAGAATGAACTTTGAAATGAGTTAGAAGATAATTCATTACCTCCATGTGAATCTTGTCTTGAAGGTAAAATGACTAAAAGACCTTTTAGTAGAAAAGGTTATATAGCCAAAGAACCTTTAGAACTCATACATTGGGATCTCTGTGGTCCAACGAATGTAAAAGCTCGAGGAGGGTACGAATACTTATCTCTTTTATAGATGATTATTCGAGGTATGGTTACTTATACCTAATGGAACATAATTCTGAAGCACTTGAAAAGTTCAAGGAGTATAAGGCAGAAGTTGAAACCTGTTAGGTAAAACAATTAAAGCACTTCGATCAGATCAAGGTGGAGAGCACATGGATTTAAGATTCCAAGACTATTTGATAGAACATGGAATCCAATCCCAACTCTTAGCACCTGGTACACATCAGCAGACCGGTGTATCAGAAAGGAGAAATAGAACCTTGTTAAACATGGTTCGTTCTCTAATGAGCTATGCTCAATTTCCTAGCTCATTTTGGGGGTATGTTAGAGAGACTGCAGTTCATATCTTGAACAATGTTCCCTCGAAGAGTGTTTCTAAAATGCCTTTCAAGTTATGGAGGGGATGTATGTAAGCCCTACTTTTATCTTTGGAAGATGGCAAGCAAAGTAGGCGAGTAATTGAGAAAAAATGGCCAAGAGCCTTTCGCTTGAGTGGCTATGCGTTTTCTAGTTTGAGGTATGCGTCCATGAGGTTGAGCATGGGTGAAGGTTAGTGTTATGTGTATGTTGAGGCCATTGGGCAAGTGGTCATGCGTTGATCAATGATTGTAGGGGGTTGCGTTGGAGAAGCATGCGTTCAAGAGAGCCTATGGGACAGACGCATGGTGCTATATGGCCAAGCTAGCATCCAAGTTTGCCAAAGGAGGTTGCATTTGTATAATGAAGGAGTTACTTTGTTTATTGGAAAAATAAATTAAATAAAATAAAGTGAAAGTGGAAGCAAGTCGGCAACTTGTTTAAGTGTGTGAAGCTGAGTTTCCGATCATTTTCTGCATTTTCAAAAGCTTCAACCGATTCCACTTCTCAGTTGAGTGACGAAGAGAGGTAGAAAAAGGAGTCCAGGGCAAATTTGGGTAGAATTCTGATCGGTTTCATGGTATAATTGAAACTGGAACAGAAGGTTTGTTTTTTGTTGTGCAACATGAACAAGGACTGATATTTGGAGGATAACGAGCTGTGGAGATCGAGTTTAAGGCTGAGAATTTGAGCTTAGTAAGTTAACTCAATTCTTAACAATTTTTATGAAGGATGGTTGAGTTGAATTTGAAGAGAAACATGTTAAATGTTAGGTGGAAGCAACTAGTACAAGTTTTTAGAGTGATTTGGAGCAACTCGAAGTAATTTGGGATTATCTATCAAACGAAGAGGAGTTAAGCTCCGAAATCTTGAGGTAAGCTAGTAAACACATTTCTTTACAAGCTTGAAGAAGGGAAGAAGTTCTAATTTTGATTGGAAATTTGATTTTTAAAAAATAGAAGTGAGAATAGAAGAGAAGGTAGAAGTTGTAGGAGACAAGTATCGCTGGAAAAGCAGCGACACTGAAAGATTAAGCATGATCAGCGAGACGGGCGTCACTAGTATCACTTAAGGCTTTGTGTCTCACAACTCTTGCTGGGTATTGCTAGTCTCACTGGTCTCGCTAGTCATGGTATCGCTAGTACAGTTTTATCCGTAACTCGGTTTCCCTAGTTAGTGTCGCTGGTTGTGTGAAATCTCGCTCATTAATGATTATTTTGATGGAAATTGGTTTCGGTGGTGAACCATTGAATAAGTGTAAATGTGTAAAGCTTATTGGTTGTGCAAAGGGGAATTTTAGGGACGTCTAACACGAGAAATGTATTATTATAGGTCGAGAAGAGCTAGGAAAGGTGTATAACCCACTAAAGGCCCGGGATAAGTTGTGAGTGACATTTGTATTTAAAATGTGTTTATTTTGAACAAGGTTTCATTGTTGAAAGATTATGTTTGGAACGTGATTATATGAATATGCTTTCATGAGTTTTAACATGCATATTATGTGTTTTATATTGAAAATCGTTTGAAGCATGCTATTGTTTAATGAGTTTATGAAAAGCATGCTGTTGTTAATTTATGATTTAATGAAAAACATTGAAGCTTGTGAATGAAATTGTGAAGATGTGAAATGTTAAAAACTCGTGAATTTATATTATGCCATTTTTTTTTTTAAGTGTGTGTTTTGAATAATGTTTGTGAAAAGATTCCCAATGCTGAAGGACACGGAGAAGGCATGTGAGTACTCGAGATATGGAAATGATTTCCCAATGCTGAATGACTAGGAGAAGGCATATGGGATATGAGAATGGTTCCCAATGCTGAAGGACTCAGAGAAGGCATATGGGTAACCTGAGTATAGAGATAGCCCTCAATGCTGAAGGACTTGGAGAAGGCATGTGGGTGGCCAAAATCTTGTATATGGGGCCCAGTACTAAAGAACTCAGAGAAGGTACTCAGGTAACTAAGGATATGACATTCATGTACACATAGAGAGATGGTAGACGTTGGGTGTGTCGAGATTACTCTGCCCCAACTAAGGACGTTTTCGACGTTGAGTAGTGTTGAGCTCCACTCCACCTCAACTAAGGGAAATGGTTTGGAATAAGCAAAATTTCTGAGTATCTTTTCCTGGAATGAACATATTCAATTTGTTAATGTTATTTAAGCATGTTTTGCATTGTGTATAACTTTGAATCGGTGTTTTATATGTATTGTTTAAAATGTTTATACTATGATTAGTTTATGAGCTAAAGGAAGTTTTTACGAAACTAGTCACTCACTAGGCAACTTAACTTATGTTTTCCTTGTTTTTCTGTTTTCCAGGTAGCGAGCAAGTCTGGGGTGCTTAGCCTACACTGAAACTCGTCTGGGCCTATCACTAGTGTCTAGTATTTTAAGAATTGTAAATATTTGAACTTAATCATGTATTGTACATATAGAGGGTTAAGGGGGTTGTTGAGAACTGTTGTAATTGTATTTTTGAGTGGAAAACATGTTTGTATGATAACTTAACCCTGGTTTAAATATGTTGTTCAATTACTATGTATAACTGCTTATTAGATGATGGTCAAGTTTTAAGGTCGGTAGTGGATGCTTAAGAGGGTCGGTGTCTGCTGTCATCACACTTTCTCCTGGGTTAGATGGGTACTTGAAAGGGGGTGTGACAACATAAACCTAGTTTGCGCTACTTCAAAATCTAAGGTTGTTCTGCACATGTGCTAGCAAAAAAATCCTAAGAAATTGGAACCTCGTTCAAGATTATGGCGATTTGTTGGTTACCCTAAGGAAACAAGAGGTGGTCTCTTCTTCGACCCACAAGAAAACAAGGTGTTTGTATCGACAAATGCTACATTCTTGGAAGAAGACTACATGAGAGATCATAAACCACTAAGCAAAATGGTATTAAATGAAGCTACTAAAGAGTCAACAAGAGGTGTTGATGAGACTGGTCCTTCATAAAGAGTTAATAAAGGAGTCAGTACTTCTGGTCAGTCTTGTCCTTCTCAATCGTTGAGAATGCCTTGACACAGTGGGAGCGTTGTATCACAACTTAACCGTTACTTGGGTTTAACTGAACTCAGGTTGTCGTGCCAGACAATGGTGTTGAGGATCCATTGTCCTATAAACAGGCAATGGATGATGTAGACAAGGACTAATGGATCAAAGCCATGGATATTGAAACGTAGTCAATGTACTACAATTCAGTATGGAAACTTGTAGATCCATCTGAACGGGTTAAACCCATAGGGTGTAAATGGATCTATAAACAAAAGACAGATGTAGCTAGGAAGGTATAGACTTTCAAAGCTAAACTTGTAGCAAATGGTTACACCCAAAGGGAAGGGGTTGACTATGAGGAAACTTTTTCCCCTGTTGCTATGCTTAAGTCTATAAGAATTCTCTTATCCATAGCCACATATTATGATTATGAAATTTGGCAAATGGATATCAAAACTACTTTTCTGAATGGTAATCTTGAAGAGATTATCTTCATGTCTCAGCCCGAGGGGTTCATAGCTCAAGGTCAGGAGCAAAAAGTTTACAAGCTAAATTGATCCATTTATGGGTTGAACAAGCATCCAGATCTTGAAATATTAGGTTTGATATTATAATCAAATCTTTTGGTTTTCAACAAAATGTTGATGAGCACCCAAACAATGCATTTCAAAATTACTCCCTCCTTGTTGTTGCCAAAATGAAAAAGAAAATATGTTATCGCTTATTAGAAGAATCGAGTGACTTAATAACTCATAGTTCAATCTCCCTAACTAAATATTTTCAACTTGACAATTTAAAACAGACTTTTCATCCCGCTCAACCGCTTACCGCTCGAGAGCCCGAAAGTGCTTTTTGCTCGCTTTATATGGACGACATTCTACTCATTGGAAATGATGTAGGATATCTTACTGATATTAAAAATTGGCTGGCAACCCAATTCCAAATGAAAGATTTGGGATCGGTGCAGTATGTACTTGGGATCCAAATCATTAGGGATTGCAAGAACAGAACGCTGGCCCGATCTCAAGCAACTTATATCGACAAAATGTTGACTTGATATTCGATGCATAACTTTAAAAAGGGTTTATTACCTTTCAGGCATGAGGTTCATTTGTCTAAGGAACAGTGTCCTAAGACACCTCAAGAAATTGAGAATATGAGACGTATTCCCTATGCCTCAGCTGTGGGCAGCTTAATGTATGCTATGCTCTGCACTAGGTCAGACATTTGTTATACAGTGAGAATAGTCAGTAGGTACCAGTCCAATCCAGGGTTAGACCACTAGACTGCAGTTAAGAACATCCTCAAGTATCTTAGAAGAACGAGGGACTACAAACTAGTGTATGGAGCTAAGGATTTGATCCTTATGGGATAAACCGACTCTAATTTTCAAAGTGACAAGGATTCTAGGAAATCCACGTTAGGATCAGTATTCATCTTAAACGTTGGGTTTTATGCCCTAAAACTCATAGATTGTAAATGTAATAATTTGACCGTATTAATAAAGAGTTACTGATGTGTTACTTCAATAAGTGTTATTGATTGTTTATTTATTATTATTATTATTATTATTATTATTTTTGTCTTAATAACCCTAAATTCAATAAACTGGCATCCTAGGTTGTTTTATGAGTCTTGAACTGTATGTGGAGACATATGGCGATCAATGTTCAAGATACAGCCTAAAGGGTTTATAATATAGGGATAACGCTGGGTACCTTATCCTAGTGACACTGTGGATACGACCCACTTTGTATTTGATACAAACATAATGATCTAACGCATTCGTGTAGGTGACATGCAAGTGTGGGTATCCTATGCAATGAGTTTGCATAAGACCAGAACATAAAATAGTAATCACTAAATGTAACGTCGTTGACTAGTTAGGTTTATATTTCAATAGGATGACCTAGGCAACTTAGTCTTAATCCTGAGTATATTATGAACTCCTGTCCACGAGGGATTGTCCTTTGATTTGTGTGAGTGAGAGTGGCCATTTGCTGACTCAATAGGCCTACCATCTTGGGGACAAGACCGAGTGGGGAGCTGGGAACAAAATTATACAAGATGGAATTCACTCATTCTCATTTTTAGGGTAAGTAGATAAGTGTTCCTTTAAGTGGTGTCTGCAGGACTTGAACAAAGGACTCTGCCCTCTCATTGGCCCAAGAGGGGTTTCTATTTAATGGTTGGACAGTAAATAGGTTGTTCATTAAAGGAGCACTGGTACTTAAAGATTTAGAAGTAACCCAGGGGTAAAACGGTTATTTGACCCAGCTGGTGTTATGAACACTTGTGAAGGACTAATTTGTTATTATTGGTCTATATTCATGGACACAGAAATACATATGCAGTGAGAAGAGTCCAGCTGTTGGTCTTTAGTGTAGTGTTCCCATAGTCAACGAATATTGATTAATGTGGTTAATGAGTTTAGTCATTTAATTGCATATCGTTGGAGTTTTTGATCTGTAGGTCCATAAAGTCCTCTTGCTAGCTCACTACGGACCAACAAGGATCAACTATGTTCCCACAAACCGGATCCTCGCCAGAGTCATAGCAAGGAATATCTATTGGAAAAGGAAGACTACAAGGAGAACACTATCAGTTCGAGAATTATAAATTGGCAAAGTTATGATGCTTAAGTTTTTCTTTACTTTCTGTATTTTTAATTCTTTCAATAAATCAAAGAACACGATCACACGTTTCGGCCGAGATTGAATTTCTTTCACAACTTCTATTAATTTTATGATAACTAGAGCATGCATACTATACATTATAACATTTATAACATACATATATGTATGAATCATGTTAATCCTATGGTGGGATTTTAAATTTATATAGCATACTCTATGCACAAATAAGTTTAATTTAATTAAAACATACATTTTGAATGCATAATTAATTATACACACTAAAGTGGACCGATTTTGGCATCTAATGGCTTAAAACAGCTAAATTATTACAATAATAATTGAGAAAACCGCTTGAATCAATCTCGAACTCTTTGAACTGGCCCGAACTCTGGACCTCCACAGGTGGAAAAAAGGACTAAACCGACTGGAAAAAGTCAAACTGGATTGCTTGAACCACTTCAACAACGTGCGTGACTTTATTAGAAAAAATTGAAGAGCGTTGCGACGCTGTTGAAAGTGTGTCATGATGCTCCGCGACAGAACCTGCTCCCTGCTACTCGGGTTGGTCTGCTTCTCTTCCAATTTCATTACAGCCTAATTTCAACTCTATTGACTCCAAAAAATATACATACCCTTCTTCACACATTAAAGTCCATAAACAAGCAGCCAAATACAATAATTACACAACAACAAAGATGAATTAGATGCCAAAACCAGAAAATTTCCAACTTTAGCAACCACAAGATTCATCTCATGAAATTGCACCCACCAATCTCAAATTAATGTAAATTGAGTTCTTTAATCATGCTCTGATACCAATTGATAGAGTTAGCAACGTAAAATATAAAAGAAATTAGGATCTAAAGCACTCTAATTACATCAATTTTGAAGATTAAACATGCTCTTTTCAAACCCGAAAAACAGAGGAAGAATACTTACTTGTTGATCACGAACACTTTGTGGACCACCATAATAGTCTTCCTTGCTATTCTTTGGCCTTAGAATGGATTGTGTGATCCGGATTAAGTTGAATTTGAAGCAAAACTATGCAGAACACTCAGGTTACTTATGAGTTTTGAGAATTTTCTAGCAAAATTCTACTTGAATCATTTAACCATTTCCTTAATTTCTTTCTTCTATTTAAAGAAGACACCATGCAGATCTGATTTACCATGCTTTTGACACCAAATTTGGTGATTAAGGAAATCAAATAGGAGGTGGAAGAAAAAGGAGAAGAAAAATGATGCATGATTCCCACCTCCTACTTCCATGCAATAAGTGGAAAAAACCATCAAATCCAATTTCTCAATTTTTTATTTGATATTCTAATTTTAATTTAAAATTAATTTCAAAAATCAATTTTAAATAAAAATATTTTAATATATAATTTTAAATAATATATAATTGATTAATTAATTAATTATATTAAATTAATAATTTTTTTACTTTTCCTAGAAATTTCTAATCCGATGAATCTCTATTCATCCAAAAAAATATTTAAATCACATTTAAATAATTCTAACTCTCCAATTTTATCTAATTCACAATTAAACGAACAAACCGCAAATTTCCTCCTTAATCAAATTTGAACATTTCAAATTCTTTCAACATACTGTTCTAAGGTTCCATGGGACCTAACACACCTACAAATCATAATCTCCAACGATCTGAAATTAACTGGCTAAACTCTTTAACCTAGTTAATTAACATTCGTCAACTACCAGAACACTCCACTAAAACCTAGTGGCTGCATTATCTTCACCGTACATATAATTATGTTCATTTGATATAACCATAATAAGTAAGTCGATCATTCTCAAGTTGTTTGTAATTACAACTGAATCTAAATTATCGTTTTATCCTTGTAATTACATCACGTTCCTTAAGTCCCACTGATCCTCTAATGAACAATTGGTTTGTGGTCCGACCAATAAACCGAGTCCCTCTCGGGCGAATGAAAGGGTGGGGCCCCTTTTTCAAGACCCGAAGTCAACACTTAAGTGAACAACTTCTCTACTAACCTAGAATTAGGTAGGAGTGAATTTCATCTGGCAAAACTATGTTCCCAGCTATCTGTCTGGTCTTATCCCCAAAATGGGGAGCATATTGAGTCAGCAAACTCGGGCACTCTCGCCCATGCAGATTTAAAGGATAATCTCAAACAAACAGGAGTTCATAGTTAGCTCAAGATTAAGATCGAGTTACATAGGTAATCAGGTTGAAATAATCAATTTTAATAGTAAACGGTGTTAATAAAGTAAAAGTGATAAATTCATGGTCCAGTCTTATGCAAACTCATTACATAGGATGCCCCCACTTATAGACCGTTTTAGCTATTACCTAAACTTAATCCACTTTTATGTCAACACACAAAGTCTAAGTATTCAACTTACAGCCAAGGGTTCTTAGTTTATTGGATTTAATAAGTGCAATTCACATATTCAATAACAACTTTATTGAATAAATCTCGATAACAACTTTATTGAGAATAAGTTTCATAACTTACAAACTACAAGTTTTAGGACATAAAACCCAACAATTGTGTCCATGAATATAATCAATATAAGTAAGTCGATTCTTCATGAGTTGTTCATAATTTCAACTGGGGCAAATGTTCGGTTTACCCTTGTAATTACCTCTTTTCCTTAAGTACCACTGATTCCTCTATTGAACAATTTGTTTATGATCCAACTATAAACCAAGTCTCTTTTGGGCGAGTGAGAGGGTGGGCTCCCTTGTTCAAGACTCGAAACCAACACTTAAGTGAACTACTCATCTACTTACCTTATATGGGAAGGAGTGAATTTCATCTTGTGAAGTTATGTTCCCAACTCCCTGTTTAGTCAAGTCTCCAAAATGGTAGGTTTATTGAGTTGAAAACTCAAACCACTCTCACCCTTGCAATGCCAAGGATTGACCTCACAAACAAGAGTTCATAAATCACTCAGGATTAAGATCAAGTCACACATGATCATCCTATGAAATATTAATCTCATCAATTAACGAATTTACAAAGAGAGATTAGTTATTTTGCGGTTTGGTCTTGTACAAACTCTTTGTATAGGATACTCCCCGTAAGCACTGGCTTATAATACTAAGTGTTGGTAGAAGGCAAGTGAAATTGTGGCTATGTGTTGTTAGAGGAAAAGTGGTCGACAGTGAAAGAGCAAAAATTTTAGCTAAGTGTGGCCAATACTATGTGTTGATATTGGTGGGGGAATAAATGTACTTGACTTACCATGCGTTGGTAAGGTTGTCATGCGTTAAGGACCCCATGCATTGAAGACGAGTATAATTGATTGAGTTGTAAGCGTTGAAGGTAGGAGGCATTGAGGGCACCATGCATTGTGTGGATGATTGAGTTGTAAGTGTTGAAGGTAGGAGGCGTTGAGGGCACCATGCATCGAGTGTGGATGATTGAGTTGTAAGCGTTGAAGGTAGTAGGCGTTGAGGGCACCATGCGTTGAGTGTGGATGATTGCTGAAGGCGTTAGAGGTAGGTTGCGTTATGGGTGCTTTGCGTTGAAGTAAGTGAGAACCCTACGCGCCAACCTGCTTTTGAGGGTTAAGTTGGCAGTATATATATATAGGTAGTGAATTAAATGTTTAATCATTTTTTTAGACATTTTTG
The DNA here is from genome assembly GCA_031780015.1 of Citrullus colocynthis. Classification (NCBI taxonomy): domain Eukaryota; kingdom Viridiplantae; phylum Streptophyta; class Magnoliopsida; order Cucurbitales; family Cucurbitaceae; genus Citrullus; species Citrullus colocynthis. The sequence continues at coordinate 28,417 of QLSR01000315.1, forward strand.
AGAGCTTAAGTCGGTTCCATTTTCAGATGAACTACAAGGGAAGGTAGAAGAAGGTGTTCTTGTGGATTTTGGATAGAAGTCTACTTGTTTTGGTGTTGAAAATCTAAACTGGAACAGAACGTTGTTTCTGGACGCAACGACTGGACAGTGTCTGATGTTTGGAGTAGAACGAACCGAGGAAATCTAGTCTAGGGCTAAAATTTTAAGGTCAGTAAGTTAACAAAATTCTTAACAATTCTTGTGAAGGATAGTAAAGCTGGAATTAAAGTTAATTAGGTGCATTTTTAGGTAAATCAAAGGTTACAGAATTGCTTTGCAATCTGGAGCAATGCAGAGTAATTTTAGAATAGCTGGAGAACAAAGGAGAGTTAAGCTTTAAAATTTTGAGGTAACCTGAGAAATTCAATTCTTTACAAGTTTGTAGAGCTCTTCTTGGCCTGTAAATACACATTCCTCACATTACGTTTTCCTTAAACTTCCTTTACATGATCATTAAACATGCATACTTAAACTCTAATCATGATTTACCACCGAGACTCCCTTTCTTTCCTAAAATACACATAATAAGCGAGATTCTACGTCACTAGCGAGATTACCAACAAGATTTCACCTTACTAGCGAGTTTACTAAAGAAATTACACAACAGGTCACGGCACTAGCGACACCAGCATAAGTGATACCAGCGAGACTACCTGATGAGCGATACTGAGCGAGAGCCAGCGAGATTTGTGAGAGAAAATCCTCCTTTACACGACCAGCGAGACTAGTGTCGCTACTCACGCTCCAATTCTCAGCGTTACCTGCTTCCAAACGACACCCGACAGTAGAGTTTCCTCCTTTTCTGTTTGTTCTCACTTCTGTCAATTCAAAGTCATATTTCCAGCCAGATTTAGAACTTCTTTCCTTCTACTAACTTGTAGAGAAACATGTTTTCTAGCTTACTTCAAAATTTCATGGCTTAATTGGTTTTGGTTCGTCAGATATTGCAAGTTTTCTCCGCGCTGCTTCAGATTGCACAGAAATTTCGTATCAGTAACTTCCAGCTAAAGGTTTACATGTTTCTAATCCATTTCAACTCAAGCTTCCTTCATAAAAGTTGCTCAAAATTGAGTTAACTTACTAACCTTAAAATTTTAGCCCAAAATTCAATCTCTTCAGCAGATGAAGCTTTTATTTCAGCTTTAGTTCTATCATGAAATCGTCCAAAACTTTGCACGAAATTGCCCTAGAACTCTTCTTCAACCTCTACACGATGTGCAGCTGAAAAATAGCATAGAATTGAGTTTAGAAATGAGTAGAATGAAGTCGGCAACTTTTCTGTCCAAATGGAAGTTTATAACCGACGCTACTCATCCTTATCCTTTCTTCTTCTTTTTCTTTTTCTTCTCTTTTCTTCTCTTTAATTATAATTCTTTTTTTTTTTTATATATATAGTTTTTCTCCTCTTCCTTCTTCTTTCTTATTTTTTTTTTAATTTAGAATATGAGATTATTAATACTAATTCGCTTAAAGCTTTTGAACGTGCTTACCAATTAGGTGCTTACACCCGCCATGTTCCTATGTGCACATAGAGGTTATATACTGGTGCGTTGAGTTCTGTTCCGCATCGAGCCTTATTTGTTTTCGACGTTGGGGTGTTGAGTTTTGCTCCGCCTCAACTAAGGAGAAATATTGTAACCAAACTGATTTCTTTATGATTTGCTGAAAAATCAGGTATGATTTGATAAGGGCTTTTAAGCATGATTTATCTAATGAATATAAAATGATTCCATGTTTTACTCATGCTGCTGGAATTAGTTTAAATCCTGATGATTTTCGAACTAAAAATAGTTGTTAAAATTAGTCACTCACTGGGCTGTTAGCTCATGTTTTCAAGGTTTTCTTTTCCTCCCAAGTAGCAAGGATGTTCTCGGTGCTTTGCCTACTCCAACTCGCCCTGCTTAAGCTTCGAGTTTTCATAAATCAGTTTGTTTGAAGAGTTGTATGTGTATATAACCTTATAGAGGTGACATGTAGACCTAGTTGTACATATGTTGGGATGTGAGATATGGTTTTGTATAAGTACATCGTGGATGAGTTAAAAGTTTGAATTATATGTATATAAGTTTTGTTTTTTTTTTTTTTTTTTTTNACCTAGCACGAAGGCTCCCACAACGCTACCTATAACTGCAGTGGCCATCAAAAACAGAGGAGAAGCTTCGATGCCGACCAATGTTGGCAAGGCAGCTCCGATAACTTGTCCAACCATTGCACCACCCACTGCCGCAACAGTCATCATAGCATCCTTTGTTGCTGTTTGGAGAACATGTTCGGCTGTAAAGATGTCCCATACCATAATTCCAGTTGCAAGAATGAGAAACAAAATGCCAGCTACACCAGAAATGGTTGATAATGTGTCTGCTATCACACTTCCTCGCCCAGAAGCCACAATTATATCGTCATATACCTATATTGTCCAAATAGATTTAAAATAGAAAAATTAAAGTTTTACTTCGTAAATCATTTTTCCAAAAGTATGAAATGTACAAAATTAGTATCTAACTTTTGTTCGTGTTAGATTATCATTTTAACATGGTGCGAAATTGTTCAATTTTCGTTCTTATACTTTCAATAAAATACCAAGTAAGAAAGGAAATTGAAATTCATTGATTTAAAAAAAATATATATATGATAAAGTACAATTTTGGTCCTTATACTTTGAATTTTGTTCAATTTTAGTCCTTGTAATTTCAAATGTATAATTATTGTTATTTTTTTTAAATACACGTATTTCTTAAAAATTGAGAACAATAATTATTGCCAAATACACTTGTTTCTTAAAAGTTGAAAACAAAAATAAGATCGGAGAAAAGGGAAATAAGAACAAATTATCATGCAACCTCTAAATGACAACAAATTGAAGATATTTATTAAAGGATTTTTACCAGCAGCTTCTGTTCATCCTTCAAATTCTTGAACAGTCCCGTAAAACCACGCTTATTTTGGTACCTAACGTGTCCACAATTAAGATGTTAGGGCAGTTTATTGATGACCACGTTAAAAAAATTTTCGTCTTCCATCGAGATGATATTAAACTATTTAGTTCTGAAGATAAAAACTACATAATCAAAATATATTTATACTTCTTTATTAAACGACTTAGTATATAACCAACCATCAATCTTCTGCATTTAACAAAAATAATAATAATTAAAATAAAAAAAAAAAAACATGCGTATATATGGGACAATTTTAAAATAAACTAAAATTTAACCAATTTTTAGTATCCTAAAATTGAAATAAAATATAGGAAAATTATTATAAATAAAAAAAATCAAATTATTTACGAATATAAAAAAATTTTATTATCTATCAGCAATAAACCACCATAGACTTGTATCGCTTGACAGATAGTAGTCTATCGCTCAAGCGATAGAAGTTTATCGCCATCTATTTCTGATAGATAATAAAATTTTTCTATATTTGTAAATAGTTTGACTCATTTTACTATATCTGAAAAACATGATAGGTATATAATTTTTCTTAAGGGGACGCATAGAAATAATCACTCACGTTGACTCGTTGCCCTCCTGTGGTCTATCACCAAATCCACAAAACTATTTAGCTGAAAATAATTTGTGAGATGTATAATTATTTTTGCCAGTGTAAAGATATTCAAATCAATATTTGCCAAAATATCAACACAAAACTAACCAATCCATACTTAGAAAATTTAAAGAGATATATTTTTTTTCCATTAGAACCAAAATAACATGGATATAAGTTGATGTTAGAAAGAAGAGAGTATATTTTGATAGAAAATGTGTTATTAAGTAATTAAGTTTACCTTGTGATAAGATCCTCAAACTTAGTTCCACTATCCTTAAGCCATTTGGAGAAATTGCGTGAAGCTGGACTTTGATGCTTGATCATGACTTGTTGCATACACTCATTGTATTGATTTGCCTCCTTAGCTAAACGAGCTACGTTGGTCACATTGTTTGGATCTAATGTTTTCAATGCTTCAAAAATGTCTTTCGAGTGTGCACCAATCTTTGATAGATAGTTTGTTCGAAGTGTATAGTTCCTCACTGCTTGAAGCGAGATGTTAACAGCTTTTTCCACATAAGAATACGTTTCATGAGCAATCGAAGATTTAGATTGGTCATCTTTGTATGTTTCCTTAACGTTATTTGCATCATCCAGAAGCTTTATCGCTGCATGGTAATTATCTCCCACATCCCTAAGATATTTGACTTGTTCCGGTTCGGATTTGAATTTGATATTCCTCACTGCTTCAATCTCTTGGTTGCGGATTACTCTTGCGAGTTGCTGTAGTTTCTCACCTTGAAGAAGCAAAAGAGGAGCCATTGATGAGTACAAGGGAGAACTTAAAGTTGTATTCACGAACTCAAGACGAGGAGGAAAAGATTTTGAAGGTTTAAATAGAGCCAAATGGATAACAACATATAATAGTTTTAGCTTATAAAAATGTAATTCTAGTTTTTATTTGCTTCCTCAAATTTGAAAAATTGGCACATAATGAAAACGGTTAAGAGAGAGAGAGGAAAAGAAATTAGAGAGAAAATACGTTTGAATAATACACCAATTTTAAAGAAATTAAAACTGTTAAGAGAATGATATAAAAAAAAATGGAAAATAAAAAATAGAAGCAAATTTTATTAATAGAGAGACACGTGACACAAATTTTAAGATAAACAAAAGGTACATAGAAACACAAACAATCAATTATATTTCAAAGTTATTCTCCAATAAAAATATGTTGTTATACTTTAAAGGTTTATGATAATTTATTTTATTACTTTTAAAGGTTTATGATAATAAAAAGATTAAATTGCAAATTTGGTCCATGCAGTTTGAGAAAAGTCATAATTTAATCCTTTTGATTTGATAAAACTTTTCTAAATAATCCATACAATAGAGACTATTTATGAAAATTTTATCAAACCATGAAGATTATTTAAAGTTTTATCACGATAGAAATTAAATTAAAATTTTTAAACAGGATGTTTTCAGAAATAGAAAAGTTGTTGAAAATAATTACAAATAGTGCAAAATTTTACTTTCTATCTGTGAAATGTTGCAACAGACCCATATAGACATCTATCACTTTACCAGATAGACATGAATAGATATCTATCTGGGTCTATTGTGGTCTATCACATATAAAAAATAAAATTTTACTATATTTATTAATAATTTGATATTTTTTCTATTTATAATAATTTTCTTTTTCAAAACTATGAAAGGTAGTTCAATAAGTAGATGAATGTGAAAGGAAAAAAAAAGTCAAATTCACACTAAAACAAATAAATGCAAATTAAATAGACATGACTTCTCGTATTTGAAGGTCATCAAGTATGAATTCATAGTTATCCATTAAGTCTTTTTATCTTTCTTTATTTTAGATTTGTAAAGTCCATTAACTTCATTTTAATCCTTGTATTTAAATTCATTTTCATCTCATTGTATGTTGATAAAAGAAATTCATTCAGTGATAGACTGCGATAGACTTAGATAGACATCTATTTATGTCTATCTATTTGTTAAAGTGATAGATGTCTATCTGGATCTATTGCGATCTATCATAGATAGAAAGTAAAATTTTGTCATATTTGTAATTATTTTCAACTGTTTTTCTATTTTTGAAAACATCTCCTATAATAACAATATAATTAAGGGTTGTTTTCAAATATAGTAAAATGAGTCAACTTATAGACAAATATAGTATAACATTACTATCTATCACTAATAGATAATAATATTATGTTATATTTGAAAATATTTCCAATAATTTCTCCATTTAAAATAATTATCCTATTATTGATTTATTATTATCACATGTAAAGTATTTTCATCCTCTAACAAAATATTTTAATAATAAAGCAAAGGATTAGATAATACTTTAGTTACTATATTTTTAGATGTGGTTCATTTGGTCTAAATACTTTTAAAATATTAAGAATTTTGTCCCTATATTTTTAAAATGTTTATTTTAGTTCGTGTACTTTCAACTTTTGTTCATTTTTGTCTTACTTTAAAAAATTAACCATTTTGGTCCCCTAAAAATGAAATTTAAAGAGCCTAAAATGGTCAATCTTTAAAAAGTACCAAGACTAAAATGAACAGGTTGAAGGTGTAAGGACCAAAATAAACCAAAGTCAAAATATAAAAGAGATCAAAATAGTATTTAAACTTAAAGCAAATTTAAGAGCTTGTTAGTGAATGATCAAATCCTGTGCGGAAGCATAAGAACGGCAGTGCCATTTAATTTATTTCGAAATTACAAAATAATAGAGAAGGATAAACATACAATTTAACTAAGTATGTGATTACTGTAAAACTAAATAATAAAGAATATTGGGAAAGAGGTAATAAATACCCTTATAGAACTATTCTTCAACAAAAATGGATCTTCCGAAGGACACCACCCCTAGAGTTACTTTACTATTCTCAAACAAAGATCCGAATTGTAGGATCTGAAATTCTTTTAGAACAAGGGGAGAAAGAAAAAATTGAAGAGAGATTTTTTTTTAGTTACTATATTCTACCAAAAAAAAAACAACTATCCGAAAGATTTTTTCTTTTAATTCTAAATTAAAGAGAGCAGAGGAGAGAAGTTACAATAACCCCCACCAAGTTAGACAATAAGTCCCATGTCAGGAGGAGTCAATCAAATTTCAAAATAAATTAAATCTCATTTAAAGTAATTTAATTTAATTAAAAAAAATTAATTATTTAATCAAAATATCTCAGATTTAAATAATTTTATTTATTTTAAAAGAAATTTAAATAAACTCTTGAATCTTATACTCAATTAAACATCTCTCATATAACTTATAGTTTTAATATAAATCTTATTCATATAATTAATATTTGAATCATATTCAAATATATATATCTCAATTTTGAATCTCATTAAAATCAGAATTAACTAGATATTATGATGTATCCATATACATTATATTAATTGTATCTCATACAATTAATTTACATTCCCTTATTTAATTTGAACAATTCAAATTATTCCAAAACTAATTGATCCTTGTTTTATTCTTAGTGAGTTGCCAATTGGACCTAATAGACCTATAGATTAGAGCTTCAATTATACGAGATTAAATTAATTAAACTATTTAATTAAATTAATCAACTTTCATTAACTATGAGTTACTCCACTAAAAACTCACAACTGCACAGTTTGAATTGTATATATATTTTTGTCTCCATGGATATAACCAATTACTAATAAGTTGACCTTTCAGGAATTGCTCATAATTACAGTTTGATCAAATTACTGTTTTACCCCAATAATTACCTCTTGCTCCTTAAGTCCCACTGATCCTCTAATGAACAACATGTTTATGGTCCTACCATAAACAAATCTCGATCGGGCCAATGAGAGGGATGAGTCCCTTGATCAAGACCCGAAGTCAACACTTAAGAAAGCAATTCCCTATTTACCCTGAAGGCGTGAATGAGTGAATTTCATCTTGTATAGCTATGTTTCTAACTCCCTACTTGGACAAATCCTCAAAATGGTAGGATTATTGAGTTGATGACATGGGCCAGCCACTCTTATCCATACAAATCAAAGGATTGCTCTCATAAACAGCAATTTGTAACCCAATCAGGATTGAGATCGAGTTACCTATAGTCATCATATGAAATGTTAGTCTTTTCAATCAACAGTGTTATAAAGAAATATTAGTAATTTCATGGTACAATCTTATACAAACTCTTTATATAGCATGTCTCCACATGAATGATTTATATCAAATTGTTTGTAACACTTACACTTTTGTAACAACTAAAAAGTGAGTCGTATCCGTAGTGTCACTCATGCGCATTTTTCGTGTTAACCGCAAGTGTGCAAGTCAAGTTATAATATAAGACGGGGAAGTCCGAATATCGTTCCACTAAGGATCCAATTATGAAGGTTTAAGTTACTTAGCTATTCTAGACTTGAATCAATTTTATTTGAGGATTGGAATTTAAGTTGTGATTTTGAAAGACTAAAAAGGAAAACAAATAAATAAGAAACACAAAAGTCAAAGAAAGGTCTATGGTAATGAATCCTTGTTTACTTCATCATGCAATATTCTAGGGTTCATGGATTTCATTGCAACTCATATGCTTAAGTCTAGAAATATAAATCTAAGTTATTTTCTCTAAAAAACTACCTTTTCTCATGCAACTCAATTGTTTACTAAATTTTTTTGAAACCAATACAAATTACATGGCATTAAGAATAGTCTTTAACAACTTTCATTGTTAACCTAACTATTTTCATGATTGATTAATAACAATTCTTTTTTATAGATCTAGTTAGACATACAATTATCTCAACAATACATCTAACCTAACATTCAAACATTGTCATTCTACAAGAATTTAAGCACAATAACAAAGAAAAGCATAATCATTACAACAAGACCATGAATAGTCTACAATATCAACATAACTTCATAAACAATTCATCAAAATCCTAAAACTAAAGAGTTTAGCCACCATAGCTTTAAGCAACATGTTCACGACAATATAAACAAAGAAATAGTGTAACAAAAGGGAAACTCCAATGAAAAGAGGCTCTTGATTGAGGAGGTATCGTCAAGATGTCCTTGGTCTTCACATCGGAAACTCGAAGGACACCACAACTCTCTCTCGAACTCTTTTCTCTCTTCCTTGTAGCTAACACACTCTAATGAATTCTTTCCTAATTCTCCTCTTCTTGTGTCTCTTGGTGTGTAAGTTAGTGATTAGGGTTATTGGAAACCCTCCAATTTATAGATTTGGCTGCCCAAAATTCTTTAAAAAAATATAGATTTTTTAAATTTGGAAAGATGGTGCTGTAGCTTTAGTCATTGGCGCCGCTGCGCTGACCGACATTGAAAGGTGGCACCATCGAACTGCTGTGCGTCATAATATCCTACCCTTCGCACCGTGTCGCAGCACCACGGCAGCTGTGCGCTAAAGTCGGAGGCCGCTCTTGGAAAAAAGCGTCGTGGCGCTACCCTGTTTTTGGCAGTTTTGTATTTTTTTTCTCTTTTTTGCTGGGTTTTGGCTCAGTTTTGATCTTTTGGCTTTCAATTCTAGTTTTGTTTATTTTCACCTGAAAACCACTAGCAACCAAGTGAAATCTAATATAAACTTCCTTAATTCAATCCTAAATATAGCAAATATTTTTACAATAAATACAAAGGAGAATATAAACATAAAAGGATATAATCAACAGCTTCTCATCGGCTTTTGCAAAGTCCATGTTCAGCTTCTTGGTGGCCCAATAAGCTCTATGCTCGAGCTCTACCGGTAAGTGACAAGCTTTTCCAAACACCAACCTATACGGTGAAGTACCTATTGCGGTTTTGAAAGTTGTACGATAGGCCCACAGTGCATCATTGAGCTTAAGTGTCACACCCCCTCCCAGATTTGCCTACATAACCTGAAAAGCGATGTGAGGACAGGATACATCACCCCTTTTGTGACGCATACCATCCAGTAAAACACACTTCTCCTATACTATTCACAACATACATATCACTCCTTAATACATTTCAACAATAACATATAAGAAATTATATACATATCGATAATTTAAAATACAACTCTTCCATAAAGCCCTTATACAAAACCATATTTCAACTCCTGGTAAATGTACAACTAGGTCTACATGCCACCTATGTAAAGTTTTACATACATACAACTCTTCGAAACAGGACAATTTTCTGGAAACTCGAAGCTTAAGCAGGGCAAGTTGGAGTAGGCAAAGCACTAGGAACGTCCTTGCTACTTGGAGGGGAAAGAAAAACTTGAAAACATAAGCTAACAGCCCAGTGAGTGACTAATTTTAAACAAATTAATTTAGTTCGAAAATTCTGACAGCATGAGTAAAACATAGAATCTTCTCATTTTCATTGATTAAATCATGTTTAAATGCCCTTATCAAATTATACATGGTTTTTTCAACAATTCGTAAGTAAAACAGTACGGTTACAATACTTTTCTTTAGTTGAGGTGGAGCAAAACTCAACGCCCCAACGTAGAAAACAAATAGGCTTGATGCGGAGCAAAACTCAACGCACCAGCATATAACCTCTATGTGCACATAGGAACATGGCGGGTTGCCCAAGTACCTTCTCCATGTCCTTCAGTACTGGGTTCCGGGGGAACTCACGTGCCTTCTCTATGTCCATCAGCACTGAGTCTCCTCTAAAACATTTTTCCTTTAAATTAATGCAATACTTTATACAAAACAGTTCATAGTCAAATCTTTCATAAGAAAACAGGGCACTTCATAAATCAATAACATTCCATAAACATACGTTTCAATATCGTTTAGCAAAACATAAATAAATAAGAAAACCAAACTGACATGTACAATGGAATCGTTGAAACAAGAAAAGAAGTGTCACTCACAGCTCTTTTCTAAGCCTTGAGTGAATTATGCGCCTTTCCTATCTCCTCTTGGCCTGAAATAAACATTTTTCCTTACATTACGCTTCTTTTACTTGATCATTTAGTTTGCATAATTAAACTCAAATCATGATTCATCACCAAGCCTCCCATTTATCCAAAGTGAACTTAATAAGCAAGACTACTAACGAAACTCCCACATTCCAGCGAGATTACTAGCAATACTACCAACAGGACACGATACTAACGACACCAGGATAAGCGAGACTAGTGTGATTTACCTGACGAGCGATATCTAGCGAGAGTTAGCAAGATTTGAGAGACAAAAAGCTCTGCAATACCACCAGCGAGATTTGTTTCGCTACTCACTCTCCAATTCTCCGGGATATCAGCTTCCTAGCGACACCCGACAGCAGGTATTCCTCCTTTCCTTTTGTTCTTCACTTCTGTCGATTAAAAGTCATATTTCCAGCCAAAATTAGAACTTCTTTCCTTCTACAAACTTGTAGAAAAATATGTTTTCTAGCTTACCTCAAATTTTTGTAGCTTAACTTGTCCTCGTTCTTCAGATATTGCAAGATTTCTCCGCACCACTATAGATTGCATAAATTCCTTATCAGTCACTTCCAGCTAAAAGTTTACATGTTTCTATTCCATTTCAACTCAAACATCCTTCATAAAAGTTGTTCAGAATTGAGTTAGCTTACTAACCTTAAAATTTCAGCCTTAGACTCGATCTCCTCAATTTGTTTCACTCCAAACATCCGTATTGTCCAGTTTGTGCGTCCACAAATAACGTGTTGTTCCAGCTTACATTTCTATACCAAAACGAGTAGACTTCTATCCGAAATCCACAAGAACACCTTCTTCTTCTTCTCTTGTAGTTTGTCTGAAAAATGGAACCGACTTAAGCTCTCAAAAATGTCTAAAAATGATAAAATATTCAATCTACTCACCTATATATATTGCCGACTTAACTCTCTTATGTAGGCTGACGCGTGGGGTTTTCCTTTCTCAATTCAAAGTAAGGCATTCAACACAGCCTACTATCAACATCCTTAGCAGACAGCCACCCTCAACGCATGGTGCCCTCAACGCCTCCTACCTTTAACGCATACAACTCAATCAATTATATCCGTCTCCAACGCATGGAGACCTTAACGCATGCAACTTCACCAACGCATGGTTGTTCAAAAACATTTCCCTCCTCGCCAATGATCAATTTCTCTTCCAACGCAAGTGATTGCTTCAGCTCATAACTTTTCGTGATTTTCACCTTCAACGCATGGTCACTCAAAAGAACAATGCTCTTCTCTGCTTTCATCAACGCATAGTCTTGGTCCATGCTTAACTCTTCCACTCTCGGTTACTTTTCTCTAACAACGCATAGCCACATTTCACTTGCCTTGTCCCAACACTTAGTATTATAAGCCAGTGCTTACATTAAGGCCCCCAATCCTTCCTATTGGTCTTGACGGTCTTTTCCAAAACCTGCTTGATTTCCCTATTAGATAACTCAGCAAGACCATTCGTATGAGGATGATAAGCTCTAGCAATTTTATGATTAATATTATATTTGTGCATCATAGATTCAAACAATTTATTGCAAAAGTGAGAAGGCTCATCGATAATAATAGCTTTAGGTGTACCAAAACGTGTGAAGATGTTTTTATGCAAGAATTTTAAAACAGTGCGAGCATCATTGGTCCTAGTAGCTATGGCTTCTACCCACTTAGATACATAATCAACTGCAACTAGAATATATAGGTAACCATCAAAAGACATAGGAAAAGACCCCATAAAGTTGATATCCCAAACATCAAAATGCTCCACTTCCAAGGTAGGTTTCATTGGAAGCTCATGTTATCTAGAAATATTGCCAGTAAGTTGGCACCTATCACATGATTTTACAAAGGCATAACAGTCTTTAAAAAGAGAGGGTCAATAAAAACCTAACTAAAGTACCTTAGATGCAGTTCTAGTGGGTCCAAAGTGACTTATATAGGGGGAGGCATGGCATGAATTTACGATACTTACCACTTCTTTTTAGGGCACATACTTCCTTATGATACTATCAGCACACACTTTGTATAGAAGTGGGTCCTTCCAATGGTAAGACTTCTTTTGTTGAGAGTTCATGTCAGGTGGAAAATGTCATCCTGCAAGATAATTAACTATGTCAGCAAATCAAGGCAAACTATCTTTTACCTGATATAGTTTTATCAGGGAACATCTCAACAATGGGGCGACATGAGTTAGCATCCTCATTCTATATCCTAAACAAGTGGTCTGCAACCACATTTTAACATCCTTTCCTTTCTTTGATTTCTTGATCAAATTCTTGCAATAATAAGATCCACCTCATTAGCCTTGGTTTGGAATCTTTCTTATCAAACAAATACTTCAAGGTAGCTTGGTCAATATGCACTACTATTTTAGAGCCAAGCAAGTATGATCTAAATTTATCAAGGGCCAACACAACAGCTAATGTTCTTTTTCAGTAGTAGTGAATTTCTGTTGAGTACCATTAAGAGTTCTACTAGCATAATAAATTGCCCTAAACATGTTTTCTCTATGTTGGCCTAAAACAGCTCTTAAACCATAGTCACTTGCATCACACATGATTTCAAAAGATTGACTCCATTCAGGTTTAACAATAATAGGTGCAGAAATCAATCTTTCCTTCAAAGTATTAAAAGCTAGTAGACATGCATCATCAAACATAAATTTAACTTTCTTTTCTAACAAATTACTCAAGGGTTTAGCAATTTTAGAAAAATCTTTAATAAATCTCCTGTAAAACCCTGCATGCCCTAGGAAGCTTCTAACTCCCTTCACATTATTAGGAGGTGATAATTGTTCAATGGTGGAAGTTTTAACCCTATCCCTCTCCAATCCTTTTTTAGAGACTTTGTGCCCCAAATTGGTGCCCTCCTTGACCATGAAGTGGCACTTCTCCCAAATCAACACAAGGTTAGCATCTTTGCATCTCTGCAAAACACGAGCAAGATTAGCAAGACAAGAATCAAATGAAGACCCAAACACAGAAAAATCATCCATGAAAACCTCCATTATGTCTTTAATGAGCCCCTAAAAAATAGACATCATACAACATTGAAAAAGTAACAAGGACATTACACAAGCCAAATGGCATTCTCCTAAAAGCAAAGGTCCCATAAGGACATGTAAATGTGGTCTTTTCTTGATCCTTAGGAGCAATGACAATTTGATTATAACTTGAATATCCGTCAAGGAAGCAATAATGAGAATAACTTGCAAGTCCATCAAGCATTTGATCTACAAACAGAGGAAAATAATATTTTCTAGTAGCCTTATTCAACTTCCTATAATCAATGCAAATACGCCATCCTGTCATAGTTCTAGCGGCAATTATCTCATCTTTTTCATTCTTAACAACAAGCATACCACCTTTCTTAGGTACTACTTGTATAGGGCTTACCCATGAATTGTCAGATATAGCATAAATGATTCCTACATTCAAAAGCTTGAGCACTTTTTTCTGAACTACCTCCTTCATGGCGAGGTTAAGTCTCTTTTGGTGCTCCACTGATGGGTTAAAGGTATGTTCCATGAAGATTTTGTGCATATAGACCGACAGACTAATACCTTTAAGATCCTCAATAGACCAACCAATGGCGGACTTATGATCCCTTAACACTCTTAACAATTTTTCTTCTTCCACAGAATTTAAATCAGAGGATATGATAACAGGAAAAGAAGACAAATCATCTAAGAATGCATATTTCAAGTGAGAAGGCAACACCTTTAATTCAATAACATGTTTCTCAACATTTATGGCATGCAAAGAAGCTAGAGACATAGGTTTATACATTTTAGTGTATATTGGCATGCTATCTAACCACTTAGCATACCAAGCAATTTCTTCAAAAATAGTATCCACATTATGAACATTCATTATGCATTGTTCTAAATGATCATTTGCTAACATAACCTCTACATGCTCAGAAATAGTATGATCGATCATGACAATAACTACTCTCGTCATAATGACTCCAGGGCTTATAAATATTAAAAACAACATTTTCATCATTTTCCCTTAGAGTCAACTTCCCTTGTGGACATCTATGATAGCCTTCCAGGTTGTTAGGAATGGGCGCCAAAGGATAATAGGAATCTCAGAGTTCTCCTCTATGTCAAAAACTACAAAATCTGCAGGGAAGATAAATTGTCAACTATAACTAATACATCCTTAACAATACCTCTAGGATAAGCCAAGGATCTAACGACTAGTTACAAGGTGATAGTGGTAGGTTACACTTCTCTAATGTCAAGCTTCCTATAAACAGATAAAGACATTAAATTAATAGAAGCACCAAGATCACAAAGAGCCCTAGTAACATTTGAAGAGCCAATAGTGCAAAGTATAGTAAAACTCCCTAGATCTTTCAATTTTTGTGGTAGCTTCTTTTGCAGCACAGCACTGCATTCTTCAATCATGCTAATCATCTCATATTGCCAATTTCCTTCTTTTCAGACAAGACATCTTTCATGAATTTAGTATAGTTGGGCATTTGCTCTAAAGCCTCAGCAAATGGGATATTAATTTGAAGCTTTTTAAATAACTCTAAAAATTTAGCAAATTGGGAGTTTATTTCTTTCTTTCTAAAATGTTGAGGATAGGGCAAGGTATTAAGTACAAAAGGTAGTGGGTTAGATGACTTACTTGAAGATGTCGGCTCCTTTACCTTTTCCTCTTTTTCGAAAACCACCTTGGGTTCATCTATTATGGTATGCTCTTGGATGGTCTCATCTACCTCTTGTTCCTCATCCTCATTATCGATCAACGGAGTGGACAACTTTTTCCCACTGCTCAAAGTCACGGCCTTGCACTCCTCTTTTAGATTTCTTTCAGGGCAACTAGGAAACTTACCCTTTTACATTGTTTGAAGAGAAGTGGCTATTTGACTAATTTGTACCTCAATGTTGTGAATAGTCTTGCCATGACTTTGTACGGTGCTCTCCAATGCGGTGGTTGATAGCACATAAAATGAGCAATCTTCCTCAGCTTAACTTGGGATTGTAGTGCAATTTAATGTGTTTATTTTGTTATTTTGTAGGTTTTAAGCATTTAACAGGTAGGACGGGTTGTTAGCACCAAAACTGGGCTAAAACGAGCCAAAACGGGGCTAAAACGAGCCAAAACAGAGTTCCACGGCATCAACCTGGAGATAGAACTCAAAAAGAACAAAAACGCCCTTGAAGCCATGGCGCAACGACGCTCCGAATCTATTCCGCAGACAATTTAGCGTCAGCGCCACGGCGCTATAGGATAAAGAGTAGTAGCACAATCTAATTTTTGCATAAAATGCCCTAACCGCCAGCCATTCGAGAAGAGAGAGCAGCACGAGTACCAAGTCTGTTTTTGGAGTTTTTCACTGCATTTTTCCTTCTTTTCATGTTGAGGAGAGTTTCTTTGAACAATTATTGGGTGAATAAGCATGTATCGAGGCTAAGGTAACGTTTTCTAGCTTGGGTATTGGGGATTTTCCATTGTAATTTATGTTTCTTTTGAGGTTTTGAACTTGATTCAATGTATGCATGATTTAATTCTGAGTTTTCAAGAATTATGATCAATTTGTAACGCTGGTGTTTATTTTGATAATTGATTTTGGTTGTATTACAATTCGTGATAATTTGTTGTATGCCAATCATAGGAAATAATAGGTTAGGTTAGCTTGCAACTCTAGATGGTGATGCGCATTGTTCTAATCAACCTAGGATTAAATCGGTAGGAAATTCAATATAGGTCTTTCCAGTTGCATGTCCCACCTACTTTTCCTTTGAAATTAATGCGGTTAGGTCTAGTCAAATTTTGCATGCTTTTCATCGATTTACTTAAATATAACTTGTCGACTAGGGCAATTCAATTCTGGCGTTTCCAATTGAATTTATTAGGTGCTAGCTTCAATGAATTTAGTAATGACGAACCCACAATAAGAACATCAAACAAAGGAAATCCCGCGTAACCCAAGCTAGAGCTTCTTCCATTGAATTTTTACTATGTTTTACTTTCCGCATTTTATTTGCATGAAATTTATTTTTTTTTGCAATCAACCTTTTTCAAACCCCTTTTGGTTACCTTGAATTGAAAACTTTTCAAACTGTGAAATTCAAGGGTTCTGTCACACCCCCTCCCAGATTGCCTACATAAACTGAAAGGAGATGTGAGGACAGCATACATCACCCCTCTTGTGACCCATACCATCCATTTTTACAAACTGATCCTGTAAGTTCACAACATACATATTGCTCCTTCACACATCCAAACCATAACATATAGGAAGTTATACAAACCATATTTCAACTCCATGTAAATGTACAACTAGGTCTACATGCCACCTACATAAAGTTTTACATACATACAACTCTTTAAAACAGGACAAATTTCTGGAAACCGAAGCTTAAGCAGGGCGAGTTGGAGTAGGCAAAGCACCAGGAACGTCCTTGCCACCTGGAGGGGAAAGAAAACTTGAAAACATAAGCTAACAGCCCAGTGAGTGACTAATTTTAACAAACTAATTTTAGTTCGAAAATCATCAGGATTTAAACATGACAGCATGAGTAAAACATAGAATCATCTCATTTTCATTGATTAAATCACGTTTAAATGCCCTTATCAAATCATACATGGTTTTTCAGCAATTCGTAAATAAAACAGTATGGTTACAATACTTCTCCTTAGTTGAGGCGGAGCAAAACTCAACGCCCCAACGTCGAAAACAAATAAGGCTTGATGCGAAGCAGAACTCACGCACCAGTATATAACCTCTATGTGCACATAGGAACATGGCGGGTTGCCCAAGTACCTTCTCCATGTCCTTCAGTACTGGGTCCCGGGGAAACTCACGTGCCTTCTCCATGTCCATCAGCACTGAGTTTCCTCTAAAACATTTTCCTTTAAGGAAAGCAATACTTTATACAAATCAGTTCATATTGAAATCTTTCATGAGAAAACAGGGCAATTCATAAATCAATAACATTTCATAAACATACTTTTCAATATCGTTTAACAAAACACAGACTATGCTTTGTAAATTGAGTGATCACAAAATCATAAATAAATTAGAAAACCAAACTAACATGTACAACGAAATCGTGAAACAAGAAAAGTGTCACTCACAGCTCTTTCTAGGCCTTGAGTGGATTATACGCCTTCCCTATCTTCTCTTGGCCTGAAATAAACATTTTTCCTTACATTACGCTTCTTTTACTTGATCGTTTAGTTTGCATAATTAAACTCAAATCATGACTCATCACCAAGTCTCCCCCTTTTTCCAATGTAAACTTAATAAGCAAGACTACTAACGAAACTCCCACATTCCAGCGAGATTATTAGCGGAACTACCAATAGGACACGATACTAGCAACACTAAGATAAGCGAGACTAGCGTGATTTACCTGACAAGTGATACCTAGCGAGAGTCAGCAAGATTTTTTAGACAAAAAACTTCTCTATACCTCCAGCGAGATTTGTCTCGCTACTCACTCTCCAATTCTCCGGGATATCAGCTTCCTAGCGACACCCGACAGCAGAGTTTCCTCCTTTCCTTTTGTTCTCACTTCTGTTGATTAAAAATCATATTTCCAGCCAAATTTAAAACTTCTTTCCTTCTACAAACTTGTAGAGAAATATGTTTTCTAGCTTACCTCAAATTTTCATGGCTTAACTTGTCCTTGTTCGTCACATATTGCAAGATTTCTCCGCACTCTTATAGATTGCACAGAAATTCCTTATCAGTAACTTCCAGCTAAAGGTTTACATGTTTCTATTCCATTTCAACTCAAACATCCTTCATAAAAGTTGTTCAGAATTGAGTTAACTTACTAACCTTAAAATTTCAGCCTTAGACTCGATCTTCTCGATTCGTTTCACTCCAAATATCCGATACTATCCAGTTTGTGCTTCCGCAAATAACGTTCTGTTCCAGCTTAATTTCAATACCAAAACGAGTAGGCTTCTATCCAAAATCCACAAGAACACCTTCTTCTTCTTCTCTTGTAGTTCGTCTAAAAAATGGAACCGACTTAAGCTCTCGAAAATGTCTAAAAGTGATAAAATATTCAATTTACTCACATATATATATATATATTGCCGACTTAACTCTCTTAGGCAGGCTGGCGCGCAGGGTTTTCTTTCTTAATTCAAGGTAAGGCATTCAACGCAACCTACTATCAACACCCTCAGCAGATAGCCACCCTCAATGCATGGTGCCCTCAACGCCTCCTACCTTCAACGCATACAACTCAATCAACTATACCCGTCTTCAACGCATGGGGACTTTAACACATGGCAACCTTACCAACGCATGGTAGATCAAAACATTTCTTTCCATGCCAATGATCAACTTCTCTTCCAACGCAAGTGACTGCTTCAGCTCATAACTCTTCGTGATTTCACCTTCAACGCATGGCCACTCAAAAGAAAAATACTCTTATCTGCTTTCATCGACGCATAGTCTTGGCCAATGCTTAGCTCTTCCACGCATAGTCTTGGCCACGCATAGTTTTGGATTGAGTTAATGCAAAAGATAAATAAAATAATTTCTTATTTTATTAAATAAATAAAATGTATTTACAATTTATAAAACTACAAGACCCTAAGAGATTTTGGACATCAGTCCCAATACTGCAAACCTTTTAGGTTATTACTTGAACACAATTCACTTGTATGTCTACCACATATTGTTCAAGCTACATGATATAACTTTGGATCTTAGTTTATGAGATTGAGTTAATGCAATCTAAATGTCGAATAAAATACTTCTTAATTATTTTATTAAATAAATAATTCGTATTTACAATTTACAAACTATGAGATCCACAATATTTAGAGCACAAATCTCAACAATTACGGTATTAGGGAATAAGAAATTGGGAGAGTATTGTTTATTAGGAATAAGAAAAATCTTTTAGTTATTGAAAATTTTCCTAATAAATATGTCAAAAAGATGTGTGGATATTGTATTTATTACATTATCATTTTAAAGAAAAATTTAGGACTCATCTGATAATGTTTCCATTTTTTATTTCATTGTTTCCGTTTTTCATTTTGTGAGAAATAGATTTGTTTGGTAACCATCTATATTTCTAAATTTTAAAATAGGTTTTTTGTTTCGTTTTTATTTTGTATTTATATTTGAGGTTCCATTTTCTGAAATAAAATCTAACAATTACATAATATATACTTATATATTTTCTTTGACACTCGAATATTATAGGGTTAAGCGGGTTTTCCTATGAGATTAGTTGAGGTGCGCACAAGCTGACCCACACTATATATATATATATAGTTTTATTTTTAATTTTTAATATTGTTCAATAGTTAGATTTTTATATAGTTTTTAATTTTTCAAAATGCATAGTTGCCTCTTATTTTAATTTTAAGATTGACATTTCGCATTTTGCACTTAAAAATTAAATACACTTAAAACCAATTAGAATTTTGCTACAAATAAATTTTGTTTATCATATGTGTATTTAATCTCACCTCAGTTTAATTTTTGGCAACACAACAGTTAAAAGATTAATATAATTGAATTAGATATGAGTTGAGTTAAGGTGAATGACTCAAGTAAGATATGACATTACAAATCAAATTGCTATATATTATAGGGCTCGTTTCAAATATAGCAAATGAAACCAAAATATTTACAAATATAGTAAAATCTCACTATCTATTGCGGTGTATTGCAGTTAGACGGTGTATTTTGCTATTAATTGTAAATATTTTAAGCAGTTTTGCCATTTAAGATAATTTCCCATATATTATTATATTATAATTTTTAGTTTTGTATGGAGATTTATTTGTATTAAATAATGTAAAATTTTTGCCAATAAATTTTATATATTTTTTAATGCAAACTATATATTTTATGTTGTGTTAGATTATATTTATACTTAAAAAAAGTACAAAAATAAAGAAAATAAAATTACAAAAAATGAGAATTAAGAAACCGCTATCAAACAACTTTATTTGTTTTTGTTTCTTCTTTCCAAAATATAAGAAACAAAAATAGTTATGAAACTTTTTCTCGTTTCTAGCTCTTAAGAAATAGGAAATAATAAATAAGAGTCATGAAGAAAAAAAACGTAGAAAGTAGGAAAAGAATGTTGTTCACATTATAAGAAATAAATGTAGTGTGAATGGCATTACTTCAGAGGCATGTATTCAGAAGTACTTTGACATAATAAGTCACAACTATCCATTTAAATTTGTTTCTTTTTAAATTTTGTATAATTAAGATAGTTTGAAAAGACGCGAAAAGGATAATAAAATCTAGTTTCACCTAACCAAAAATATCATATTTGAAGAGGAGGTTGTTCAAAATATTTAAGGTCATGTGTTTAGTTGGTAGTCTAGATTTCTTTATGTGTGTTCTTTAGATTGTTGGGTTGTATGTCCTAAAAACTCGTAGTTTTTATAAATAAAAGAATTTTAGTACATATGATGTTATTCAAGTGAATTAATTATTTATTAACTCTAAATCCAATTAAATTATGAATCATTGACTATTATCATGAGTACCTGGACTTTATGTGGAGACATAAACAAGATCAAGTTCGAGTAAGTGGCCTAAATAAGTCTATAGTACATGGATCAGGTTGGGTACCTCTTCCTAGAGACACTATTGAATACGGTCGGCTTCATGATTGTTACAAATGTTGTAAGGTGTCATAAATGAAGTGATCTTGATTTGTTCATGTAGAGACATGTGAGCGGGGGTATTCTACATTATAAGATTGTGTAAGACTGACCCTGAAATAATCACTGTTACGTATTAACACCGTTTATGATTAACACTGATTAATTTCACTTAACGACGACCAAGATAACTTGATCTGGATCTTAAGCTATCTATGAACTCCTGTTTATTCAGAATTATCCGTTGATCTGCATAGGTGAGAGTAAGCTCAACAGCGCTGCTCCACATTCCTCCCATTTCAATGATAAGATGGGGTAGATAACTAGGAACATAGAATTTGTAAGACGAAATTCACTCCTACCCAACTTAGGGATAGTAGAGAGGTTGTTCTCTTAAGTGTTATTCCCAAATCTTGAACAAAGTGCCCCATCCTCTCACTGGCCCAAGAGGGAATGGATTTAGTGATTAGATCCTAAATCAATTGTTCATTAGAGGGACAGTGGTACTTAAGGAGAAAAGATGTAACTCAGAGGTAAATTGGTAATTGACCTAGCTGAAGTTATGAACGACCTGTGAAGGATTGACTTATTGATGACAGTTATATCAATTAATGGACACAAATATATCTACAGTGAGGAGAGCATAGTTACGGGCTTTAGTGGAGTGTCCCATTAGTTAACTAATGTTGGTTAACTAGGTTAAAGAGTTTGGCCAGTTAATCTCGAATCGTTGGAGCTCATGATCTGTAGGTCCATTAGGTCCTTCTACTAGCTCATAAATGGACTAAAATCTTAGATAGTGCGGTGAATAAGTTTGAACCGTTCAAATCTTGGCTTAAGGAATGAAAGTTAGATATATATGATATATCGACGTTTAATTACGAATTAAATGGACAGACAGAGTTAATTATAATATTTAAATATGATTTAAATATTAATCATATGAATAGAGATTTATATTGGTTTTTTTTAGAAAAATTGGGACAAGTGGGAAAAATAATATTATTTTATTATTTATTATTAAAATAATATTATATTTAATTAATTAAATATTAAAATTTTTATTTAATTATTTAATTAATTATTTTTTAAATTAAAAATCAATTTTAATTTAATTTTTAGAAATTCATTGAAAATTGATTTAAAATTGATTTTTGACGATTGGATTTTTCCATTAACTAAGCTAGGAGCTTTGTTGTCTTTTTCACAATTAACCAACAAATTAACCATTTTGTGTTGTCAAATTTTGATGCAATTGGATTGCATGTTATTCTTTAATAAATAGAGATGATTTTGACATAAAAATGGTTAAGAATTTTGTGAAATTAAGGGTTAATTTTGCAAAATCCCATCCATTGTTCATTTTCTTCCTAACCTTCATTCCTTCTCAAATTCACCACAAATTTTGGATCCCACCATCCAATCTAACCCTAGAGAATAGTAGAGAAGACTCTTGTGGTGGTCTACAACTAAGTGGTGCTGAAATTCATCCAGAATTGAAGGAGAATTTGGAGCCTTAGGGGTAAGTGTTCTTGAAACTTTGGTTCTTTCTTTTTTAATTGCATGTTTAATCCTCTAAATTGAGCATCTTAGAGTGAAAATTGATCAAATTAACTTCCGCTGCATGCTCATTCATCCTACATAGATATGTTGAGATCAATAGACATCTGCTTCATAGACAATCTAAATTCTTTTTTCTGAAAAGAGTTTTATAATTTTATGATTCAAATCGTGCAAATTTTGAAAATATTTTTATGTTTTAAGTGTATCTAAATTTTAAATTTTAAATTTTAAAATGCAGAATTATATTAAATAAAGATAAAACATTTATACATATGATATGTCATGTTATAAAATCAATTCAGTTTTAAAATAAAATATGATCATAAATTATATAATATTAGAAAATAATAATCATACAAATTTTTTAACATTAAAATGTTCATAAATTAATTAATAATAGTTATACTCAACTTACAGATGTTCAAACATTAGTTAATAACTGTCAATAGTCAACCTAGTAACTACAACTAGTTTTATGGTTTATATATAGAGTATCACAATCAATACATTTAAAACAATTGTTTAAATAAGAACCAAAGTTCTGAATATGTTACGAAAAACATATAGTATAAAAACATGAAATACTACAACTTTGTTTTTGTTGAATCCATTTTTTATTATGGTCAGTCTTGTGATTGTTACAATTTCTTTGGCTTCCTAAAACCAAAAAGGTGGCCATTAAGTTATTAAAAACCTAAAAGTTTTATTTGTAACGACAAAACTCCCTAAGACTCGAGCTAGGCTATCACTTATGCATGCATACAATTTAAATGACAAATTTTTCATAACATGTGGAAAAATCAAGGAAACATTATTAAAGTAAAGAAATTTGTCGACGTTTGATAACCAAAAAATTTTAGTTGGGGCACCCTTAAAACAATAATGTATTAAAAGGGGAATTTTGGCACTAAGAAATAAATAAAGGAAAACATGGTTTAGTTTCAATGACAAATTACAAATACTAAAATTAACGAAAAATCATGGTTCATTCAAGGTTTTCTTCTATCGTTCACCAAAGTGTCATTCCCCTTACCTGAAAAAATACATAATAAAAGGATGAATACAAAATACTCAGTAAGTAAACCCACTATTGGAGTTATGGTAAGCACCCATATCCATAAGGTTCAACATACTAGTGGAACATACATAAATAACTTAATTGTTGATGGCCATCTAGTGAGTGATTTAATCCATCCCAATAGACTCATAAACATAGTAGGGCACCTGTTGGCAACCAGTAACATAGTAGGAAACATGTATATCTCCAATAACGTAGTAGGAAACCAATAGGCCTCTGGTAGCATGGTCACCCATTGGTTGCCGGTAATGTAGTAGGAAACCTGTCCACTTCCGGTAACATAGTAGCTTTAGGAGGGTAAATCGTCACTTTTATCTAAAGTATGCTTGAACTGAGTTCACATCATATATCATAACAAACATTTGTTAATATCATCATACTTATAAAACGATCGATTCTAGATATAGACATCTCAACTTCACCCAACTAAATAAATCATTCAAAATTGACTAAATCGCCAGGCTCAAAGGTGGTTCCAATAGTAAAATTACTTACCTTAGGATTAGGTCCAAATAGCTAGTTAAGTAGTCAATTCTCACAAAATGCTTGAATTAAAACCTAAAGCATAAATCCCAACTTAAATTAACTCAAATTAAACTTCTAAGCTTAATTCCAATCAATGATAATAAAAATTTAATCCAAATAATTTTACCTGAAGCGTGTCTTGACTCGAAAACGCTTCCAAGCATCCAAACCAATGCAACCTTAAGCCACCTAACAAAAAATTAACGCTTAGACACTGATACCCAAGGTAAGGTAGAATGAGTAAGCAAAATTCACAAAAAAAAACACCCAAAACCTTACCTAACCTCAAGGTACCAGCGACGGCGCACGACAAGGATGGCAGGCAGTGCATCTATGCATGATCTGTCACACATAGGCGTTAGATAGGCACTGTAGGTGCTGTGTAGGGTTGCTGGACACGTCTAGAGGCAGTTTGCCATCTTTAGTCTTTTAAGTAAGTTTTTTTTTTTTTTTTTATTGTTGTTGAGCCTTTATAAGTTAAAATTCAATATTTAAGACCCAATTGACTTGAGTAATAGATTGAAGGGATTTTAGGGAAACTTAACAAAGGAAATTAATCTATTTCAGGCCGAAAAGAGTTAAGGGAGGTGTATAATCCACTAGGAGTCTGGGACAAGCAATGAGTGACAAATTTCTATTTTTAAGTTAAATTGTTTCCTCAATCTTTTTAGTATGCTCAGTCATCTTTTAAACATAATTCAAAGTTGTTTCTTTTCAAGATCATTGAATAAGTATAAGTTTGCTAGCATGATTTTAAATATGCTTATACATGAGTTTGAATGATGAAGCATGGTGTTTTATTATGTTGAATTTTATAAGAAGCATGTTTACTCGATAATTAGTTTGAGAACTAAGGATTTGTAAACTCTTGTTCATTCATTATCAAAAACATGCTTTATTTTCAAAAGGTTATAAGATGGTCCCCAATGCTGAAGGATATGGAGAAGGCATATGGATAGCTTAGGATTATAATTCCTATGTGCACATAGAGGGAGATTCGACACTGTTGTTGTCACTCCCCAACCCGAGTTACCTTTTTAACCTAGGAAGAGATGTGAAAACATGGGTTCTTTTACAAGATCTATTACTATTTCCATTGTATTCTTTTGTTAAGCATGCATAGTTTATTTAAACAGCTAATTATAGATTTTGTTTACAGACGATATAACCATAGCTTATACTATACAAACTCCTGCCTATAAAATATTATAACATTATATCTTGATAAACCTCGACTTCGCACAACAAAGCAAACTCAGTTGCTACCTGAAAATAAAACATAAAGAAAGGATGAGCTTTACGAAGCCTAGTGAGAGGTCAACGTATAACTAGGGCTCACACGACCATTTATAGATAACATAAAAAATGTGATAAGAAATCATCAATAGGTACAACTATAATGGAAGTATACTCAAACTTCTCATTCTTGCTAAAACTCGGTATCGAACTATTCTGCTTGCACACTGTGGCACAACAATTTCATCCAAGCTCTATGTACACATAGTCTTGATTTGGTTATTTTGGCTTTCAAAACTTATTCTCTTCAAAATTACCTAAAAATAACTCGAAAACAAATTAAATTCAATAAAAACATCTCTAAATTAAGAGCAAATAAAACCCTTTTCAAGTGCTTTTCATCTCCCTCTTTTCATTTATGCTCTCATTTGCTTTTCATTGACAACCACATACACAACTTTGGTGGCCTCTCTCTCCGTTCAATTCGTGTTGCATAGTAAGAGTATGAGTTAGAGTAAGATCATGAGGTGGAGAGTGAGACTTTGAGAGAGAGACATGTATGAGCAAAAGGCATAATTCGTGCACGAGGTTCTGTTTGAGTAACTTCACCTAAATTTAACATCAACAAACGGTAAAAGAACTTCATTTTTAAATAGTAGTGCAACTTTCGTTTTTTTCTCAAATTTTAAGTAATTTATTCGTTGTAAAAATTCTATCCATTGCAATTACTTTTCTTAGAAAAGGGGAAAAATTGCACGAAATGACCCAAAAACAAAAAACTTATCTATGGATGACCCACTCCCAAAAACTTTATTATAAGTGACCTTTTGGCCACGTGAAATACCAATTTTACCCCCCGAAATTAAAACAGCCCAAAACGCACCTTTCCATTTTTTCTTTAAAAGTCGCCTCCTACCCGTTGGAAAGCTTTTCCGCTTTCGCTTTCTCTCAGAACCTTTTGTTTTCTCTCTCAACATTTCCCGCTTTCTCTCTAAACTTCCCCATTTTCCCTTTCAACCTTTTCACTTTCGCTTTCTCTCTCAACCTTTCCGCTTTATCTCTAAACCTTCTGAATCATTTGCTTTCTCTATCGACCTTTTACTTTTCCCAGACGGTTTGTCTTCGTCTTCTTCCTTGTCGTCATCCTTTGCTTCATCTGAAAGGTAGGCCCATACTAGGTTCAAGATCGCTCACAACAGGCTTAACGATCGCTTAGCATAGCTCAAGAGATTGTTGAACTTCGATGAAACGATCTCTTGGTCTAGAATAAACGATCGCCCAGTCTAGGTTACACAACTAAGCAATTGTTTAGATAACTAAGCAATCATTTAGATAACTAAGCGATCGTTTAGATAACTAAGCGATCGTTTAGATTACTAAGAGATTGCTTAGATTAGTAAGCGACCGTTTAGTTCGATATGAGATCGCTTAGTTTACTAAGCGATGGTAGAGTATGGACTAAGCGATCACTTAGTAATCTAAGCGATCTCGTAATAATCTAAACGATCACTTAGTTATTAATAAGCGATCGAATAATGTTTAATAAGCGATCGTTTAGACGTTTTTTATATGTTAAACTGATGTTGTACTACATTTTCTTTCTGTAGGTCGATAATGGCAGTATCTGAGGACAAGTACTTCCCTGCCATCGTCTCCTGCATGATCCACAAAACCAACTTCCTGATCAAGAGCAAACTAACCACTAATCAAATGGAGATGTTTAAAAAGACCTCATTTGGTCCATTGCTGGACGTGGACCTGGTGTTTAATGGACAATTATTCAATCACTTCTTGCTACGAGAGGTGAGGGAGGATAGAGCCGACTCAATAAGCTTCAACATTTTGGGGAAGAAGGTTGCCTTCACCCAAGATGACTTCAATCTCATAACCAGTTTGTGGCTGACGGAAGAAACGGTCGAACGAGATACATGCAGCGAGAGACTATGGCATCTCATCCTTGGACCTAGGGACCCGAATGATAAAAAAAGAAAAGTTGGTCAAGGATGTCGAGGTTGCCTTCGAGAAGATAAGATTTACGAATGATCAAGACGTCGTGAAGGTAGCCCTCACCCTGTATATCAAGACGGTTATGATGGGCAAAGACAAGAAGACACAATTCGACATGAAAACACTTGGGATTGTGGATGACTCTGAAGTCTTTGCCAACTACAACTGGTCGTCTATCTTCTTTAATCGATTGTTGACTAGCATGAAGACTATCATGCGTGGAAAGAAAGAGGCGCATGATATTAAGAAGGCAGACAACCCCAAGCACACCACATACTATTGCATCAAAGGATATGTGTTTGCACTCCAGGTACGATTTAGTCCAATTTATACTTCAATTATACTTCCTTATTTAGCGTAATCCATAGCCTGATCCGTTTATGTTGTGTTACAGGTGTGGGCATAGGAGATATTGTCCACTTCCAGCAAGTTCGTGGCTACCAAATCAAGCAAAACTGCCATTCCACGAATTCTGAGGTGGACATGTTCTCGGCCTCCATCATATAAGTCGTTGGAGAGGAATGTCTTCCAACCCAAAAAGGTAACTCATCGGTTAGTAATTCTAAGCGATCGCATAGATAATCTAGACGATCGTTGATATACGTCTACACGATCGTAGATATATACCAACGATCGTATAGATTAGCTAAACGATCGATGAGTTTATAATAAGTGATCGTATAGTTTATGTGATCGCCTAACATAAGTATGTGATCGCTTAGTACAATATATTTAGGCGATCGTTTACATTAATTTACTAACCTTTTTGTTATTGATTTGTTGTTTGCATTACAGATGATCGTCCGAGTGAGACTTGTGCATTCGCCAGAGGATAGTCGCATACGCCTCCCGGACCAAGCAATTCTTCCGAACACTTGAGAAGAATACATGGATGAAGGGGGACGTAAGTTTTTCTTTAAACTTCCACTTATCGCTTAGATATAATTAAGCGATTGCATAGTTTTATCTATCCGATCGCTTATATAATCCTAAGTGATCTCCTATCACTTAGGATTATATAAGCGATCGGGTAGACAAAACTATGCGATCGTTTAGTAAACTCTAAGGCGATCGTTTATGTTTAGTAAGCGATCGCTTATGAAATCATAAACGATTGTTTAGTAATTTAATTGCTATTACTAAACTTTTACATTGTTTTCTGTAGAATATGGACATACTAGTGCTCCACGTTCACTGTAAGCTTCACTCCCTCCCGATTTGTGTTCACATCGGTTCACGATGGTGAATACTGCATTTATGGTATGTAACCCTGAACTTGTTTTGTAATTTGACCGATTATTATTGTTATTTTATCTAACCCTTGATTTTCTACAGGATTCCCTCACGAATATTGAAGGAATCTCATGCAATATACGACCTGATGATGTAGTCATGCACGATAGGATAGTGGAGCCTTGGACCAACAAGGTTGCACATGCCGATTTTTGGGTGATGCATTTGACGTTCCTCGAGTTTGCACACGGCCTGAACGAAGACTACAAGCCTGCATGGTCAGAGGTGGATTTCGTGTTTGGGTCAATCAACTTAAATGAGCATTGGCTCATGGCTGCAATCGAATTCGGGAGTCCACGATTTTCGTCTTCGACTCCATGCCAGATTACATACGTGCGGACATTGTGAACCCAAGACTCCAACTGCTCAGCGGGGGCCATACCATCAATTTTAATCGCTGGTGGATTCGCACTGGCCATGGGAAGTGAAGCGATCCAAGACAACGTTCAATGGGGCAAATCCTTTGACTATGGAATTTTTTTTTGTAAAGTTTTAGAGCACCTTGTAACGAATACTAATAGAGATAGTTTAAATTTGAACAATATACCGGTATTTAGGAAACAATATGTAGCCAAATTATGGGTAGACAAATTTTTATGATAATCAATGATATTAGTATTCGTGTACATCTTATGTTACTTGTTGTTAATTTAATACAATTGTTTTATCGATTGCAAATATTCGTGTGCATCTATTCTTATTATACTTAATTTAATCCAATTGTTTTATCAAATGCAAGTATTCGTGTACATCTATTCTTATTATACTTAATTTAATCCATTTCTCGTATTACAATAGATGGACTAAGCGATCGTTTAGTGTATATTAAACGATCGTTTAATATACACTAAACGATCGCTTAATATTTACTAAGCGATCACTTAAATATACAATACACAAACGATAGCTTAATATATAGTAGACGATTGTTTAGATGTGTTCTAAGCAATCGTTTAATATATACTGAGTGATCGTTTAATATACACTAAATGATAACTTCATATACAGTAGACGATCATTTAGAAGTGTTATAAGCGATCATTTAGACTTGCTGATTATATCAGAATTATCTATAAAGTAATTACAATTACAATTACATCTCAAAATTATCTATAAAGTAAGAGGTCGAAATAATTTGAAATGAAAATGAGATACTTATAGATAATCTAATTATATTACTTTCGTCCCCGTGGCTTATATTCACATTTCATGCATCCCATGCGTCCAGTGGCTTATTTTCACATTTCATGCGTCTCATGCGTCTTAGAGGCTTATATTTACATTTCATGCATCTCATGCGTTTAGTGGCTTATATTCACAGTTCATGCATCCCATGCGTCCCCGTGGTAGGCGTTATTAGTGGCTGCCAGCATGTTTTTCTGTTGTGTGCTCCTTGACCGCATCGCGTACACTTATGTACTTGTCGTAGCTCCTCACCAGTAGACGGTATTCTAATGGTTTGTTGTTGACCTACGTTTGGCACCTTTCGCTGTAGTAAGATTTCAAAGTCATCGAAATCAGGTCTTTGTCTCCACTCTTGTCGATGGCCAACTGGGTATATCGGTTTGGCATAAGCGGCAAGCACACACTCTACTATGAACCACTTTGAGCACAACGTTTGGACGTTAATTTTCCGCATGGCTGCCGCAGCTACTGCGTGTGAGCATGGAATCTCCATGCAATTGAACTCAGTACATGTCCGTGAATGGAGATCTACCAGCCCACCAAGATGCCCATCGTCAACATTTAGCACATACATGTCCACTGGAGATACACGATACGTTCTGGACACCAATTCAGCCTCTTTTAAGATAGTCATTGCATAGTCGGTTACAAGGTTTGTGCATGTCATGGCATGTGTACGTTAGACATAGAACCAACTCTGTAACCAACCTCGAATATGCTCAAGAAGCTTTGTAATAGGCAGTTCCCTTGCATCTTTTAAAACTCCATTGAGGCATTCTACTATGTTCGTTGTCATCTTGTCATACCTACAATAGACTTGGTACAACCCGTGCCCACTATTGTAATCCAATCTCTTCAAGGTAGGCTGTCACCCCGGGATATTTTTGAAGCTTAGACCAATATATCTGAAACTCAATACATGTTGCTATTAATACATGTTGCTATCAACAACATACCTTTATGTTTCTCGTGCAAATGAGTACCGTCGACAACAATGACAGGATGGATGCAGTTCAAGAATCCCCTAATGCACGGACCAAACGCCATGTAGACGTACTTAAAGTACCACTGATCTTCTACTTTAACCTCAAACACCGTGCCTGGATTTGCAAGTTTTAATGCCTCACCATATGAATTGACAAGAGCATATGATCCTTCTGGCGACCTTCTTGCAAATACCAGGGCGTACTCCCTTGCACGATAAGCTCGCCCATAGCTTATATTCACACCATAATCCTGCCAAACATCTTCAATTGTATCACTTGGACGGTATATTCGATACTTGATCGTACTTGGACTTGATTAAGTGTCCAATAACCCAACTTTTGGCTTGTGGGTGATTACTTGTCCTTATCTCAAGGGAACATGTATAGGCACTCAGATACTTCGTCACTTTGAAAGAATCACTTCCTTCAACTTTTTTGCTTAGACTCTCCACTTGCATCCCTCAACCAAACACCGTACTGTCAACAAACTCTTCATAGACTTCTTTACACGGTATTTAAAGTTCTTCTTTATAGCGAGTATCAATAGTTTAACGACAGGTCATATTTGGAGAAGAAAATTTGACCTTCCCTTATATCTTCGTTGCTCAAACAATCATGGGGAATTGTGATGAGGTCGTCGTACGATGGGCCATTTGATGGTCCGGCTATGTCTACAAATGGTTGGGTTGGGACAGTGGGGGGCACATGGACGGATGGCATTGCCACAAGTGGGGATGGGATTGTCTGTGGTATTGACCACTGTCTGTACAAGTCATATTGTCGGAATACTTTGACCAACCCATTCTTCACTCCTGTCATCTCCCAGGTTGCATGCCTCAACATTCTCCTCCAATGATGACGTGGTGGGAAAATCATATGTTGAAATGCTTGGAACTGCTTCAGCCGTTGGATTGCATTCTTGGTGCATATCATGTACTCTATGCCTCTCGTGAGGTGTAAGTGATACAAACAATGGCATCCGAGATGCATCACTTCCTTCTAGAAAAAAAATTAAGATCTTCATCGTCTACTATGTCAATTGGAGGAACTTGGACCAACAGATTATAGCAGCACTTGATGTGTATATCGAACAGGTAGGGATCAATGTTCAGTCTTTCATGCAGTATGCTAACTAATTCACTACAGGTTATATCTTTTCTGATTTTCAGACCTTTCATTTGACCTCCAATATAGTTGCATCCGGACTGATCCCATTCCTCACCAAATCGCACAAAGATGCGAAGTAGATTCATTGACCTGCAGAGAAGTTAAGGTTTTTTGTTAGAAATGATCTTCAGGCATGTAAGCGATCACATAGGTAAATGTAAACGATCGCCTAGTGATGGACTAATCGATCGCCTAGTATCATGTATGTGATCGCCTGATGATGGATTAAGCAATCGCCTAGTATCATGCATGCGATCGCCTGGTGATAGATTAAGCAATCACCTAGTATCATGTATGCGATCGCGTGGTGATGGATTAAGCAATCGCCTAGTATCATAATAAGCATCGCATACATGGTGTGTAAGCGATCATCTAATATCGTGTATGAGATCGTTGAGAATAGTGTAGGTGATCGTTTAGTTAACTATAATTGATTATAGTATGAAAATAATCGATCGTTTACTTCTACATAAGCGGCCGTTTATATAGAACTAGACAATATAGTAAAAGAAACACTTTCATTCTCTGTGTTTCTGATTCTAACTCAAATGTTGAGGAAACGAACACTCGATGAAGATGAAAAAAGCGACAGACACTGTAACTCGCAGAGAAAAATGGAAGAAGAATTTTGTTCGGATGTTTGTGATGCTCGCAGAACACAATGGAATAAGGGAAGAATGTGTGAGAGCGACATTAGTACCCTTGTATTCAATTTTGTTGGTATAATGGTAGTTGACATTGAGTGATTCAAGAAAATGCTTGTGATGAAGGCTTCGACATTCAATGCAATCAATTTCGGGGGAGAGAGAAAGTTTTGGGCTCATTTAATTTCGGAGAGTAAAATTAGTATTTCATGTGACCAAAAGGTTAAAGTTTTTGGGAATGGGTCATTCATGAATAATTTTTTTTTGTTTTTGGGTCATTTCGTGTAATTTTCTTAAAAAAGGAGACCAATATAATTTTTAGTCTAATTTTTGGGTAACAATCATCCGACGTGAAAAGCCACGATGCAACCAAAACCTCCTTGACAAGCCATCGAGCAAAATATTTGGCGCGCCCAACCCAAGCAATCCTCTGGTAACCGTCCTCTTCGCTGGCGGGTTTCGATCTCCGGAGTTGACACTTACAAATTCTCCATTGCCATTTCCCAATTCTCCCCATCTTCTCTCATCCCCTTTTGTTTGTCTTTTAATTTTGACCCACCTACTCAATCAACCCACCTTGGAACTTTTCCCACTTTCCCAATTACTCCAAACCTTTCTCCTTCAAACGTTTCAGTTCCCTTTTCTTCCTAAACGAACCTCTGTGAAATCTCATGGCCCACTTGCAGATCCACCAATCTCCCCATTCTTCTTCCGGTCGTTCTAGTGATTTCTCTGTATCCGTGGACTCGGATGGCGATGGCGACAGCGACGGCGATCGGGTTGTCTCGTCTTCTGGTTTGTTTTTCTTGTCCTTTTCTCTTTTTAGGAGGTTGACGTCTGTTGTTGTTGTTTTAATTGGCTATTTGCTATTTTTCTATGGAAGTTGAGAATTCAATGTCTTTTATGTTCTATGTGATAGTATGAATTGTGGTATATAGGAAAGTCTAATACGTAGTGTTAATATTTATGGATTTTTGGACTCTGTAGTTCCTAGTGTTACTTAAGTAAGAAGTGTAGTCCATGCCAGAATCATTCCAACATCTTTTGATCGATAATTTCCTGTCAAGGCTCAATTGTAAAATCTTGGAAATAGAGTTTCTAGAGATTCATTAAATACCCAAGGTCCATCTTGAAATTTTATTCAATAACCACTCCCTACTTGAAAATCTGAGAATGCCATCACCTGTTGATAGCGTTTGGTGATAATGAATCTTTTAAGTTTCTCCTTACCGTACTTGTTCCAATCTCGTGCCTATTTCTGCCAAGAGCTTTGTTTAGGCCACCGTGGGGGCATGGTGCCTTATTTAAAAGGGGGTTGTTTGAGGACTGTGATCATATCCTTTGGGGTTCGCTTGCTCAATTGAGATTGATTTTCTAAGTTGTTTGGTGTGCGGCTGAAAATAAAATGTTTGTTCTATGATGGAGGAGGTTCTTCTACATCTTCTATTTCATTGTCCTTTCATGATAAGGGTTAGATCTTGGGCAAGTTGGTTCTTTTGCTGTATCGAGGGCTTTGAATTGAGGGGAACAATAAGAATTTGCAGTATAGAGTGGAAAAAAGGAAGAATTTATGGAGATTGAATGGAAACGTATCATAGTACTCACCGGACTTTGTTATTATTAGAAATGGAAAAAGATTTTTGATGTGCTGAAGGAAGAGATTTTATTAATCCCATTGTTGCTGACAAGGCCTTGATGATGTGTAAAAATGAGGAGCAGACTGCCTCTCTTTGCAAATTTGATTGTTGGGTGAAAGTTTGAATTTTTTATCTTACATTTGAATGATGGAAGACACAAGAACGTGGCTTCTTTGAAGTCACGTGGACAGTGGATTAAAGTCGAAGGTCTTTCATCCTATTGATCTATGGAGAAAGATTTATGAGGGGAAAGTGCATGTTGAATATCATTTACACATGATGAAGTGGAAACAATTTCAAAGATCAACTTTGAGATACGGTGAGGCAAATGATCAATCTGAAGAATTGATTTAGAAGTTCCTCATGCATACTTGAGTTCTGATGGAATTTCTTTAATTCTAGTTAATGCAGCCAATGAGAAATGGTTAGATGTGCATGAAGAGCATATGGTTGAAGAATTTACTACGTACTTAGATTTTGCATGTTGAGGAAGCATTAAAAAATGGAGGGTTTGAATAGTGCATTTAGTTGTGGAACTTGATTGAAGACAGTTGGGAATTCAAAAGAACACTCATGTGCAAAGTTTTTGTAGATAGCTATGGGGAAGCATTTATTAGAGAAAAATCCCAACATTCCAATTCAAGGGTGGATAATTGTCTTTCGTTATAATTTGGTCAACATGCAACGAAGAAATAGCATCTTGGAAGATAAAGATTTGATTTTAATGACAGACTCCTGTGTTAGGGTTGTCATTTCTTCTAGGCTGTTGCATGGTGCAAATTTGAAGCTTGGTGAATATATATATATGTA
This sequence comes from Citrullus colocynthis, assembly GCA_031780015.1. NCBI lineage: Eukaryota > Viridiplantae > Streptophyta > Magnoliopsida > Cucurbitales > Cucurbitaceae > Citrullus > Citrullus colocynthis. The sequence goes on from QLSR01000315.1 coordinate 63,642, forward strand.
TGTATGTATTTTATTTTATAAAAAAACCGGGAAGAAAGAAAATGCACGTACTAGTTGGGGAGAATAAACAAGGTTGCCAATCCTTCAAAGTTATGATTAGTGAAAGTTTGAAGCCACCAGACCTCCCTCAGAACACTCTTTGCAAAGAGCCTTTGTGTAATGATAAGATGGTTAATGATCATTCAATATCCTATGCTGAGGTTGTTTGTCCAAGAATTTATTTTGGGAAGAACACAGATCAAGAGAACATAAGGGCAAAACAGGTCGGATTTTAATTTCAATTCAACTTGGGTTAAGAAAGAGATATAAATATTGAATATTAGTTTTGATTCCATTCTGGTAGTAACAAGGCTAATGACTGGCTTTTTACTCTTGGTCTGATATCAAGGCATCTCTTGAAGAGTATTTTCAGTCCTCAATTTCAATTAATCCATTTTTGGATGACAAAGCCTTGATTAAGTTAAATAAGGATTTTGATCCTTCAGTGCTTTCAAACACAAGGCGCACTATAAGGCAAAAAACTTTTTAATCGTCTCAAGGTGAGGGGTGACAAAAAGGTGTCACCTGATTGAAGTGATGCCACTTAATAAAATAATAAATAATATTATTATAAATAAAAATACTTAAGATTAGAAAGAAAGTAACTTAAATAATCATGAGGAAAAATATTTGAAAAAAGTAATACAACTAAAACTGCTTTCTAAATAGGCAAGAAGGTAGTAGTATGAGTAGTCTTTATTAGAGTAGAAATATTGTCATTTGACATTTTGGCTAGCATGCAGCTCGCAATTCTTTACTCCTATCAACCACTTTAATGTTGGTAGCCATCTGTTCAATTCGTCTAAGAATGTATGAAAGAAAATAGAGCTACTTCTTCCCTTCTGCATTACGACTGGCCTTCTTCCAAGCTTCATAAAAGATGAGCAAGGATTACAACCGGTTTTATTGGAAGAAGTGGTCCTGGTCCATTCAAGTTTTTTATTCAATTAAGGCTGCAAATTCCAAGGAGAATGCTCAAGGGTCTTTGAGTTTCCTAAACATAACATTAATTTGGAAATGGATTCCAGTAAGAAAAAGCATCCCCAAGAATCCTCTTCAAAAGTCATGGCTGTTCCCATGATTGAAGAAGAACGGATGAATTTATTGAAAAATGGCATCCGCTCTCATGATATTAGTGAGCAATTAAGTCAATCCCCTAACAGCCTTAATGTAAAAGGAAAGAACTTAACGGGTGCTTTTCATTTGAAAGATACAGATGAAATTAATTCCTCTGTTTTATTTTATTTTACTATTTTATTTCTTTTTGATATCCGTGAGTGCCCGAACCAGTTTATGCACACCTCGACTAATCTTACGGGGCAACCCGCCTGATCCTACAACATTTGGGTTTCAAGGAAACTTGTAGGATATTAAATCCTAGCTAGGTTACCACCATGGATTGAACCCATGACCCTTTAGCTCTTTGGCCCTTTTTTTTATGTTCCCACTACCATTAGGCCAATCCATGATGGTTAATTCCTCTGTTTTATCGACTCCCCAAATTAAGCTTCTGGTTTGAGGTTTTCTCAACTTTCCAAAATATTTGGCCAACAGTTTGAATGCTTCCTTTTCTCCTGAGGTTATTAAGGGCATTAATTCTCCTTTCTTCTTTAATGAGAAATGGTGTTGAACCTTTGAATTCTCATTTCCTATTAGTTGTTCTCTTACTAATAGGGAGACGATTGAGATGGCTTCTCTTTTGTCTTTACTTGAGGGCCACTCTTTTAAGCGTGGGAGGAGGGATGTGAGGGTTTGGAGGTCCAATTCTTTCGAGGGGTTCTCTTGTGATTCCTTTCTTCACAGTCTTGTTGATCATTCTTTCGCAGGTGAGTCAGTTTTTGCAACCCTTTGGAGGATTAAGGTTCCTAGAAAAGTTAGATTCTTTACCTAACAAGTTTTACATAGACGTGCGAATACGATGGATCGTCTTACTAGGAAGCTTCTCTCGCTTGTTGGGCTGTTCTGCTGTATGCTTTGTTGGTAGGGGAGGAGGGTTGCTTTTTGTGGTTAGTAGGGGTGTGTATAATCTTGTGGGTTTTATGGGGTGAGCAGAATGGGAGGACCTTTAGAGGAGTGGACAAGGACCCTAGCGAGATTTAGTCTCTTGTTCGCTTTCATGTTTCCTTGTAGACTTCAGTTTAGAAGACATTTTGTAATTATTCTATAGGTGTTATTTTTCATAGTTGGAGCCTCTCATTGAAGGGGTGCTGCCTTTTTTTTTTTTTTACTTTTTTCCTTTTTGTGGGCTGGGTTTTTTTGATGCCTGTGTATTCTTTCATTCTTTTTCAGTGAAAGTTGTTTCTAAAAAGAAAAAGTTCAGTTCTTTAATCCCTTGGTATGAATGGAAAGGATTCAGCCAAAGACTTAAATTTGTTGGATAAATGCTTAAATATCCTTTGAAGGAAGGAGGAGATTCAGGCCTCCATGTCTTTTCTTCTCCTAAGGATTCATTCACAACGTTTACCAAAAAACAAAAGTGTCCACCTGCTTTTTCCAAAATATTATACTCGAGATTTTGACTCCATCCTCTAAGATTGATGATTTCAATTCAGATGCTATAGAAGAATGTTGTGTTTTTGCACAAGTTCCAACTTCATCAAAGAGGTTCCCAGCCACTTGAATTTAGCCATTTGCTTGGACGATTATTCTTCAGTAAGTGTAAGCAAGAACATGATATCTTGGCTTTGAACTCTGTTCCATAAGAGGTGGATGATTTCATTGAAGAAGATATTGCAAGACTATCAAAACTCTTATGGGAAAATGTCTAATCAGCCTCATGCATGTAAGTTCCCTATGGAGAAGGTCTTCCGATCAAAGATGAATGAGGATTTTATCTCAGCCATCTACGATGAGATGATGACGGAGATTCATGGTGAGGTCAAGTGTGGGGGTGGAAAGGGGAGATGTGAGAGACAGAATGTCTAGAGAGAGACATTCTAGAGAGCGGTTAAATGTTTTCAATTTATGTTCATTCCCTCCATTGGCTTGTTCATTTTGAAGCTGCAAGGATCTCAACTTTTCCTTAGTGTCCTCTTTCCCTGATTTTTGTGTATTTTTCTCGTCAAGGAGGGACTAGTAGTGTGCCAGTGGGTGGAAGACGGCAAAGCATGACTGGCGACGGCGTCGGGTTGGGTTTGGTCAAAGAACTAGGGTTGAGGAAGGGGAAGGGTCAAGAAAGAGAGAGGGTCACCCATTACCTAGTGAAAATGGATTTTGTTGCTTTAGCTTTCGAGATCTTCTTTTGCATTTTTGTTCTTCAATGTTCTATTTCTTTGGTTCTTGTAGTATTTGGAGATCATTACTTTTTATTTGTTTGAATGTTTGGTTTTCCTTCCAATTCCCTTTGTTGTTTGCATCCTCAAACATTTTTCTCACTTTACATCTGTCTTGTTCTTTTGTTGAAAAAGAAAAAAATCTGTCAAATAACCCATTCCAGAAGCATCTTCCACCAATTACACACCCTTGCTGTATATTGGAAGGATGGAAGTCTATGATGATAAATTTGGACCTCTGGATTTTGTGTAAAGCTATATGTTCTCCTATATCTGAATATGTTTTCAGGAAATACTGACAGGAATTCGTCTGGAGATAGTACTCAGGGTGGATCATCAGTGGGTAGGGAATTAGATTCTTGTTCAACTAAGCCTACCAAGTCGGGGAAGTCAGGACAGAGTCATGGATTGCATCATTTACTGGCTAATATTTTTGATGAAAAAGTTTCCACGAGGAAGAAGGTATGCTATATTTTCTTTTGAGCTGGATTATAACTTTATTCTTCTAGATGCCAAAAGGCACAACTTAGTGTTATGCCAGGAAATGCAAGTCTTTTTTACAGATTTACTAAAAGCTTGTGACCTCATTTAACCGTAAGAACTAGATGGTTATATTAAACTAAGCATTTTTACAAATATGCTCAATGATATGCAAACAATTTTGAAAATAGTTTCTCTATGATATTCAACAATCAGGGAGAGAAAAGTACAATTATCAGATTATTCAAGAGATACAATTCTCTCCTTTACACTCAATATTTCTGGCCCATTCACTACTTAATCTAATGTGAACTTTCACTAACTATCCATCTTGACGGATCTGCAAATCCCCTATACAAATGATACCCTCCTTACAATTAGTAACTTATCAAGCTAGTTCCTTGCATCTTTCTTCTTGCACCTGTGAACTTAACTGGATGTTTGTTGACCCTAAGAATATCCTCCTTCCTTAATTTTCAGCTTATAGTTTCAAGTGTGTCAACCCTAAATGTTGCTATTTACAAATTTACTAAAAGTTCTTAGTCAAAATTGTGTATGCAGCTCAGGTGGTTGGAAAGGGTTGCCACAGTGCAGGATGATGGAACTGTGCAAATGGAAGTTCCGGAAGGCATTCAACCAGAAAGTTTTCATTTTGAAACTGATGTTCTAGAAGATGGAGCTGTAGATGAACCCCTGGACACACCCAATGTTCCAGTCATCCCCCCATTACAAATTGTGATGCTCATAGTTGGTACAAGAGGAGACGTTCAACCTTTTGTTGCCATTGGGAGGCGTTTGCAGGTTCTCCTCACTTCTCCTGTTTTTTTTTTTTGGTTAAAGAAAGTTGTAAAAATAAATAATTTTGTCACCATTGCCTTAATACATGCTATTTTATTCAGATATAATTTAACTAAACTTGTGGAGCTATTCCTTGTGTTATTGAACTGTTGTGAAGTTCGAACCGATAACTCATTACATGCCTAACCTTAGCATTTTAATTTTCAAGTAATAACGGGATAGGAATCAAGTAGAAACCCCTTATTAAATTCAAAGAAGCCTGAAGGCAGTACAACAGTTCTTCCTCCCACTCTCGAGAGAAGAAAACAACTCTAACATAAAAGACTAGATAAAAACATTCTCTCCTCGCAAAAAAAAGATTATTGGAATAAAGAGGATAAATATTTAAGCATACAGTTTAAGTTAAGAGTTATAACTGGTATAAACAAAAAGGAGGATAGTAGTTTTGCTTTTAGATGCTTGAAGTCTTGTTGGATTTCAATTACTTATGGTCCTTGTAATTATAAAGAAAGAAGATTCCTATGGCGGGTTATTGTGAAGGCTCTTGCATTGGTGGAGTCTTCAACATTACAACTTCATGCTTTTTGGGAGAAGAAAGTGGAGCATAGTGGTGATTCTTGCAGCTGGATGTTTGATGCCTCTTGACGTTTTTCAGTTAGATCCTTATCCACTTTCTTGGCTGCTTTGAATGATATAAAAAATGAAGGCTTTAAGGGTTTGTTGAAGACCATTAGTCCAAAAGAATTAATATTCTTATTAGGGCAATGACTTTTGGAACATTAAATTGTGCCATAACTCTTCAACGGAAGCTTCCACTACATAAGTTATCTTCCTCAATTTGTCCTCTTTGTCATGCTGCAAGTGAGGAGCTTAATCAATTATTTTTGGCTGCTGCTTCTGTATGACTTGTTGGAAGAAGTTATTATCTATATTTCATATCCTGTGAATGTTTGGTAAGTCCTTCAAGGATAATGTTGTTCAAATCCTAATGGTTCCATCAATCAAGCCTCAATCAATTTCGATTTGGTCATATGTGGTTAAAGCCCTGCTTGTTGAAATTTGGTTTGAAACAAGCCAGAGGATCTTTCATGACAATTCTCTCACACAGCTAGCGCTTTATTGTAATTATACATACTTAGATTAGAGTTTCTTTGTTCACCTATATATATGTAACTCTATTATGAATAATAAACAAGAGTGCTTGACTAAACTTACCAAGCCATGCATGTGGACTCTGTTTCAGTCCATACATAGGTTTTACTATGATTATTATTATTGTGGCGACTTACTTTGGCTCTTATTGTACAAAAATATGCATTAAGATACAGGTTCTCTTCAATAAACTTTGAAGATCAAGTTGATTTTAAGTTGACAGAGATGATGCATTACTTGTAGGAGTATGGCCATAGAGTTAGATTGGCAACTCATGCAAATTTTAAAGATTTTGTACTCTCTACTGGTCTGGAGTTCTTTCCTTTAGGAGGAGATGCTAAAGTTCTTGCCGATTGTAAGTATTCTGATTACTTTCCATTTGTTTTTGCATCACATTTGGCCAACTATAGTAATGAATACATCAGTAGTTTCAAAGTAAATAAAAAAAAAAAATATGCCCATTTTTTTAAAAAAAATATGCTGAGATGCAGATTTTGAAGCTTTTTATTTTTTTCTTTTTAAATATAGAAAATAAAAAATGAAATAAGACTTAAAGGAAACATTACAAATAAGGAAGCAACCAAAAACAAAAGAAAAAAAATATCCCAAGAAAGGTCCAAAATTACGATGGATCCTGAACTTGAATGAACAAACTGTAAATTGATCAGTGAGTAGAATAAACTTCAGGTAGTAGTGATCAGTGAGTAGGTTATGAAAGATGAAGAGGTAGATTTTCAGTCACTAAATCCAGCTTGGGTATTCCTTGAAGACATTGGAAACAAATCCAACTTTGCAAGAAATCCGTTTCTGTATAGCTCAAAGGAAAATCAAAGAAAAAACCAGCCACAGGGCTTGCCGGAGAAAAGTCCCCCGTTGAGGCGTTCATCGAAGCAACACACCAATCTTCCAAACCAGTTGAGTGTGAACACGAACTCCAATTCAATGAGGAAAGCGGATTCAACCGAAATACAATTAAAAAAAGGCAGCCAAAATTTCTCCCCTTCAGAAGGCGTGAAAAATGGACTTCAAATCTCCCCGATGGAATAACAAAAGTATAAGGCGGCGAATTAAAAGAGATACAAGACGTTAGACATTCCCCTGAAAAGACTAATTCAGCCAACTCTAGCATTAATGATAAGAAGGAAACCGCCATTAATAAGCCTCTCTCTCATGGGAAGTACTATGAGGGAAAAAGCCAGCAATTGCTGGCTACTTCACCCGTGCTTCAGAGGACATGTAAAAGAAGAGAACACAGAGCCCCTTCAGCTTCCAAAAGATGAGCATTTTTATTCAAACCCTTCCCAAAACACTTTTCACGAAAAAAGACCTCATTCATCATTCTTGGTCCATAATTGCATATCCAGATTTTCGTGAAGATTGTTGTGTGAAGGTACAGATGCATGAAATCATACCAGACAGGAAACATCCAAACATTACAATGTGTGAACCACAAGAAGAAGATGACAATTCAATTGTCAGTGTGAGTAGTGAGGAGATTGAAGTAGAAGAAGAAATTGAATTTAATGAAGATGAAGAAAATATGAAGGACTTTGACAAGGCCCTAAAGCATTTGTTCCAAGGCGAAGAAGGCGAAGAGAAGGTTAGTTGTGAAGGCTTTTCCTTTAATCCCCTCAAAAAGAAAGATATCTCTCAGAACCTGCACTCATTACTGCAAGAATGTGACATCACCCTTGGTTAAGTAGGGGTGTATCTGATCTTAGAGGTTTCGAATTAGCATCTGGTCATTGTGTTTTGAAGTATGAAGATCATATCATGGAATACAAGAGGCGTAGGAGATCAATCAAAGAGAATGGCAATCAAAAGACTATTAAAAAGGATTAATCCGGATATAGTTTTGATTCAAGAAACAAAAAGGCATAACTTTGATCGAGCTTTCATCAAAAGTATATGGAGTTCAAAGGATGTCGGATGGGCATACACTGAAGCAAACGGTCGGTCTGGTGGGTATTAACCATGTGGGATGAAGGGAAACTCTTAGAAAATCTCGTAATCAGGGCAGAATTCTCTCTGTCAGTTAAATGCTCCACAATTTGCAAGAAAGTATGTTGGATAACAAATGTTTATGGCCCCACCAATTATAGAGAACGAGACATATTACGGGCAGAATTGTCTTCTTTAGCTAAAGTATGTGTTGAGCCTTGGAGCCTTGGATGAGACTTTAATAGTATTCGATGGCAAGAACGTTTACCAATGGGAAGAGCTACAAGAGATATGAGGAAATTCAATAGATTCATTGAAGAAACTAATTTGATAGAAATTCCACTTTCTGATGGCCGATTCACTTGGTCTAGAGAAGGAGAAACAACTGCAAGATCTCTAATTGACAAATTCCTTGTTTCTAATAATTGGGCAAAAGTCTTTGAAAATTCTAGAGTGACAAGGCCAATCCTAACGTATCTGATTATTCGCCTCTTTTATTTGAAGTTGGGGCCTACGAATGGGGTCCAACCCCTTTTAGATTCTGTAATAGCTGGGTGGACATTAAGGAATGTTGTCGGCTGATTGAAAGATCATTGAAAATCGAGGGGCAACAAGGATGGGCGAGATTCATTAAGGGAGCTCAAATCAAAGCTTAAAAGCTGGTTTTGTAGAAATTGAGAAAAACAAGAAAATCAAGGAAGATTATTTGTTGAAAGAAATTGAAAGACGAGATGAGCTGGTGGAAAGTACAGAAGCGTATTCCTGGGAAGAGGATATAAGAATCACACTGAAGGCAGATTTGATGGACCTCTATTGAGTGGATGAAATAAACCTGCTGCAGAAAAGTAAATTAAATTGGCTAAATTTAGGAGACGAAAATACGGCATTTTTCCGTCGGTTCCTAGCTGCTAAAAAGAGGAAAATTTTGATATCAGAATTAATCAATAATCAACGCATACCAACCAAATCCTTTCCGGAAATTGAAAAGTTAATATTGGATTTCTATTCCACTCTACTCCAAAAAGTGTTGGGGCTTGATCTATTCCATTCAACCTTGAATGGCGGAGAGTGTCAAGGGAGCAAAACAAACCGCTGGTGGCAAAATTCAGCCAATTAGAAATTAGAAGGGTAGTTTATTAATCTGGGGAAAAACAAGACTCCTGGACCGGATGGATATACTTCAAAATTTATCCTTAAATTTTGGGACAACTTGAAGGAAAACTTTATGAAACTGTTTGAGGAGTCCTACACAAATGGGAAGTTGAATTCTTGTGTAAAAGAAAACTTCATTTGTACAAAAGAAGGAGGATGTAGTGTTTGTAAAGGATTTTAGACCTATCAGCTTAACCACCCTTGTTTACAAAATAATAGTCAAAGTACTTGCCGAAAGACTCAAAGTAATTATGCCAAGCATAATTGTTTCTACCCAAACTGCATTTATTGAAGGTCGACAAATCCTTGATCCTGTTCTTATCACCAATGAACAGTGGAGGAATATATATCCAAGAAGAAGAAAGGATGGATTCTAAAGCTCGATCTAGAAAAAGCCTTTGATAGAGTTGATTGGGAGTTTCTTGAGAAAGTTCTACATGGGAAAAACTTTGATGCTTGCTAGATATCATGGATCATGGGCTGTGTCTCCAACCTAAAGTTCTCCGTCTTCATCAACGTTAGGCCAAGAGGAAGAATCTTCATGACTAGAGGTATTCGGCAAGGAGATCCATTATCCCCTTTTCTATTTCTCTTGGTAAGTGAAGTTTTAAGTGCATTAATTGGTAGAATTCATGAGAAAGGTAAATATGAAGGTTCCATTGTGGGAAAGGACAAGGTTCATGTATCTATTCTACAATTTGCGGATGTCACCTTGCTTTCCTTCAAATATGACGATGAAATGATTGAAGACCTGAGGAATACTCTCGATCTCTTTGAATGGTGTTCAGCCCAGAAAATTAATTGGGAGAAATGTGCTGTTTGTGAAATAAATATTGATGATCAGAATTTGTTTTCAATGGTAGCAAAGCTAAGGTGTAAAGTAGAGCACCTCGCCCACTTATATTTTGGACTACCCTTTGGAGGTTACCCTAAAAAAGTGTCCTTTTGGCAACCGATCATAGACAAATTGCAAGGCAAGCTAGACAAATGGAGAAGATACAATCTCTCAAGGGGAGGGAGAACAACTCCTTGTAAGTCAGTCCTTTCCAATTTACCAATTTACTTCATGTCCTTCTTGATTCCATGAAAATTGCTTGTAATCATAGAAAGAATCATTAAGAATTTCTTTTAGTAAGGGCACAAAGGGGGAAAAATAAATCACCTGGTAAAGTGGGAGCTGGTTTCTAAAGCACAAAAGGATGGAGGTTTAGGTTTGAGAGGTCTAAAAGGAAGAAATTTGGCATTACTTGCGAAATGGGGGTGACGCTATATGGATGAAGAATCTGCCCTTTGGAGACACATAGTCAAGAGTATCCATGGAAGTAAGAAGCTTGATTGGCACACCTCGGGCAAGGCAAGTCTCAATCTTCGTAGCCCTTGGATAAGTATTTCTAGATCATGGTTAAACGTAGAAGCATTGGTGGTCTTTAAGCTTGGTAATGGAAGCCAGATTGCATTTTGGTTAGACCCTTGGGTAGACCGTTCCCCGTTAAAAATCACCTAAATTTATTCTGGATAGCTCTTAATCCTAATGGAACAATATTGGACCATTGGGATCCCTCCACCTCATCTTGGTCCATCACATTCAGGATATTCTTAAAAGAAGAGGAGACTGTAGTATTTCAAGCCTTAATGAGTTGCATTTCTAATCAACAGATTCGAAATAGCCAGGACAAGCGCCTTTGGTCTCTTGAGGCAAATGGATCTTTTTTAGTCAAATCTCTAGTTACTCATCTCTCTTTGACCTCCCCTCTAGACCAGAATTTAAAAAGTGCACTTTGGAAGTCCAAAGAGCCCTTGGAAAGTTAATGTTACCATCTGCATCATGCTTTTTGGCCTCCTAAATTGCTCCTCTGTTTTACAATGAAGCTGCGTTCTCACAGCATTTCTCCAAACAGGTGTGCATTCTGTAAAAACGACTGGGAAACTCTCCAACACTTATTTTTTGACTGCCACTTGCTGGAAATCCCTGTTTGCTATATTCAACCTTAGATGGGTGTTTGGGAAGGACTTTAGAGAAAACATGTTGCAAATATTAGTTAGTCCAAAGCTCAAGAAAGCCCCAAAATTAATGTGGAATAATGCAGTGAAAGCAGTGTTGGCTGACCTATGGTTTGAAAGAAATCAAAGAGTTTTCCATGACAAGGAAACCTCTTGGGCTGCTCATTTTGAATCAGCACGTTTAAACGCCTCTTTGTGGTGCTCCCTCTCAAAAGTTTTCGCAAATTACTCCATCCAAGTTATCAGTTTGAACTGGCAGAATTTCTTGTCTCCTGAAAGCAAGTTTTGATGGCACTGACAGCTTGGTCTTTTGGCATTTTGATGTAGCTTACCTTGTCCTCAAAGGCTGTCTTTGTTATCAGTATTCTGTTTGTAGCAGCCAAGAGGTGGTAGTTTAGGTTTTAGTTTAAAATGCTTGAAGTTGTATCTGAATTTTCACAGTATTTGTTTCAGTTTTAGCCACTGTTTTGGCTGGAATTGGATTTAGTTTTTGGTCATTTTTAAGGATGTGATGATGGTGCTATGGAGGTGTTAACCTAGTTGAGATGCCCAGGTGCACCTACTGGTCCTTTCTTCTTTTATTTTTTTATTCTCCTTATCGGTATCTTTTGTACATTGAGCATTAGTCTCATTTCATTATCTTAATAAAGAGGCTCATTTCTTGTTAAAAAAAAAAGAAGCAGCTCAACAGGCTGATAACACCAAAAAAGATCAACCAAAAAGAAACTTCCTAAGCTGCACTATGATCTTCTAGAACTAGAAAAGTAAGCTACCAAAATTGAAGAATTTGAGATGCCATTTTTCCCCAAAGAGACACAAAATTGATGAATATAATCTGAATAACACTTCCCTTCTGCTGCCTCTTTGAAAAAACTAGCTTTGCTACTAACTCTCTTCTGGATCTTGGGAAATTATTCATGATTATATATTTTGCTTGCTTTCTACAGATATGGTAAAGAATAAAGGATTCCTTCCATCAGGACCTTCGGAGATACATGCCCAACGGAATCACTTGAAGGATATTATTTTCTCATTACTTCCTGCGTGCCAGGATGACGATCCAGAATCTAAAATTCCATTTAAAGCAGATGCGATAATTGCTAATCCCCCTGCATATGGTTAGAATCAAATTTGTTATTCGATGTTATTTTTCTTTGGATTTTGAGTTTTTAAGTTTAGTTCATAATCTTCCCATTGTGCTTTCATTTGTTCCCTACCCTTTCAGCACGGGTCATCTGCTCGCCAAGGCTTACTATTTTATGTCATTAGATAGAAGAAAAGCTGCTAAAAGTTTTTGTCATCTCCAGCTTACTAGTGCTGAAGATTTTGCACTGGAGGTTGATTTTATGAATTTATAATTAGTTTGTGCTTATTCATTTGAATCTTTATGGTCAATAGATCATTTTTGAGAAGATCATGAAAAAGATGTACAAGACTGGGAGCTTAGGAATGCTTGTTAATTAGTCAACTAAATTGAGATAAAGTACTCACTAAGAGATTTTGATTTAAGAGTCTGTAGGACGACTAAGTCAACTACATCCTCCCAAAGCTTGTCAATTGGCTACCTATGTGGAGAAGATGCACTTCTGCTCTAGCCAGAGGACCTAGTGTATGTTGCGCTCTAACTAGAGTACGCAATATATAGCTGATCCTACTAGATATTATAATTTGAGCTTTGGCTGGGGGTCTGGAAACTTGAAATGATCTAGAGAAGGAATAAGTTAATAGAGCTGTATTGAACCCAAGAGATATCAGAATCTTAAAAGATGGTTTTTCATTTCAGTTGGAATAATACAACCATAGGTTTAGTGATGTTTTGTGGATGTTGTGGAAGGGAACATGAAGTCTATTGATGTTTAAGATTCCCAATCTTATTTGATGAAGAAGACTTGGAAGTTTTCTGGTTGGAGTATGGTGTAGTATTGGTTATTATTAGTCTTTTTACTCAAGTGGATAAACACTAACAAGGTTTTAGAAAAGTTTTCGGGCTTCTTATGATTCCCAATCCATTTATGGATGAACATTAAATGGTCTGGGTACACTTGGGACGGGAATATCTTTGGGCAAATTCATTTGAAATTTGAAAATGGGTCCAATGATAAGTGTTCTAATATATATTTTACATTTTATGTATAATCGTCCTTTATTGTAATTGTACATACCTAGTCTAGGGTTTCTTTGTTCCCTATATATATGTAACTTTATTCTTAGTAATATGAGGTGAATACATTCCAAATTACTGAGTACATGGTATCAGAGCATCTACGGTTTATAATATTTGTTTGACAGCTAGCCTCTCACAAATTAGGGTTTGAAGTTTAGGTCACAATGTCTGAGTGACCGTTTGTCTACACCGCCGACAATTGGTTTGGTTGATCATTGTAATTTTGTGAAGGAACTCTTAGAATTTGTAGAATTCCCATACTCGGGTAAAGAGCAAGTCCATAGAATATTTGAAGTTTGTATGCAGTTCTTTCGTGCTGAACAGAAAGCAGAATCTGTGACCAACTATTTTATGAGACTTAAGAGAATAGCTGCCGAGCTTACTTTGTTATAACCTTTCAACTCAGATGTTGAAGTTTGACCGCTCAGTGAGAAAAGATGGTTGTTATGATCTTTCTGAATGAACTTTTACCTGAATTTGGAGTGGCCAAAACACATTCTTTCTGACTCTAAAATCCTGTCGTTAGAAGATGCTTTTAGTCGTGTTCTTCGATTGAGAGCTCTCAATCCAGTTTGTTTGTTCCTGAACGCAGCAACACCCTTATTAGCAAGAATAATAACCCTAGGGTCCCTCGAAGGATGGATACCGATTTTAGAGAACTAATTGTGATAATCAAAATTCAGATCCTCAGGAGATTGTCTGTAACTACCGTCGTGAGCTTGACCATTTGAAACGTGACTGTCGGTAGTTGTTGTATAAGAATCAACGATCTCAGCATGCTCGGATAGCTTCCATCATTGATATGACAGAGAAGTTGGTTACCATTTCCGCAGAGGAGTTTGCTAAATTTCAGGTGTACCAGGACTCGTTGCAAGCATCATCTTCATCTAATCCTACTGCCACCATTGCTGACACAATTAATACGAAATGTCTCCTTACATCATCTACCAAATGGGTCATATATTCTGGTGCCACAGCTCATATGATAGGTAATTCTAGCTTAATTTTCTACACTATTGTCCCCTGCCTCTTCCCCATCTGTCACTTTGGCAGATAGCTCAACATCCTCTGTTCTTGGTTCTGACATCATTAACCTTTCCCATCATTTTCTTTGTCTTCTGTCTTACATTTGTCTCAACTATCCTTTAATTTAATTTTTATTAGCCAACTTACTCATGACCTAAACTGTATTATCTCCTTTTTTGTTGGTTATTGCTTGTTTCAGGATCGTATGACGAAGAAGATTATTGGTAGAGGATATGAGTCAGGGAGCCTTTATATTTTTGATCACCGGATACCGAAAATTATGGTTTGCTCAGGAGTTGCATCTTCGTTTGAAGTTCATTGTTGTTTGGGTCATCCGTCTTTGTTCGTGTTGAAGAAACTTTATCCAGAATTTCGGTCTTTGTCCTCTTTGAATTGTGATTTGTGTTAGTTCGCTAAATTTCATCGTCTTAGTTCTAATCCTAGAGTCAATAAACGAACAAGTGCTCCATTCAAACTAGTTCATTATGATATTTGGGTTGCGTGTCCCAAACAGGTTTTCGTTATTTTGTTACTTTTGTGGATGATTATTCTCTTTTGTGCTTTTTATGCTGAAATTCAAAATCAGTTCAATGTCTCTATCAAAACTTTGCACACTGACAATACTGGCAAATATTTTTCTCATGTGCTTGGATCTTACTCGAGTGAACATGGCATCATTCATGAATCATCTTGTGTTAACACTCCATCCCAAAATGGAGTGGCTGAACGAAAAAATAGGCACTTACTTGAAACTGCACGTGCATTATCCTTTCAATGCATGTTCCAAAGCAGTTTTGGGCCGATGTTTCAACCACTTGTTTTCTGATTAATAGAATGCCTTCCTCTGTTCTTCATTGTGAGATTCCTTATCGTGTTCTTCTTCCTACCAAATCTTTATTTCCTGTTGCATTTGTTTTGCTTGGGATGTTCGTTCTCATTCTACCAAGTTAGATCCCAAATCCATGAAATGCATATCTTAGGTTATTCATGTGTTCAAAAGGGGTATCGTTGTTTTTGTCCTACTCTTAATTGCCATCTTGTCTCCCCTGATGTTACATTTTTCGAAGATATGCCCTTTAGTCCATCACTATCGAGTTCGTGTCAGGGGGAGGATGATGATCTTTTTATCTATGAAATTACCACTCCCACATCATCTGTGTCCCTTCCTTCTCATCAACCCATTAGTCAAGTCTACTCCAGGCAACCTCTACAACAACCTTCAAGCACATGTCCTACACCAATTACTTCTTTGACAATTGATCCAGGACCAAGTGATGATCTTCCCATAGCCTTTTGAAAAGGTAAAACACACTTGTATTACCCTATTTCTTTGCTTGCTTCATATCATCAGTTGTCCTCGCCCACATATTCTTTTCTCACATCCCTTGATTCCATCTCTATTCCTAACTCTGTTCATGAAACTTTATCTTATTTTGGCTGGCATAGTGCAATGATTGATGAGGTGACTGCTTTAGATGATAATAGTACTTGGAATTTAGTCTCTTGTCCTATTGGAAAGAAGGCAATTGGAAGTAAATCGGTGTTTACTATCAAGGTTAACCCTGATGGAACAGTGGCTCGATTGAAAGCTCGTCTTGTTGCTAAAGGTTGTGCCCAAATCAATGGGATTGATTATTCAGATACGTTTTCTCCAGCCACCAAATTAAACCCCATCAGACTTTTTCTTTCCATGGCTGCTACCCACAATTGGGCTTTGCATAAGCTTGACGTAAAGAATGCTTTTCTGCATGGTGATCTCTAGGAGGAAGTTTATATGGAGCAATCACTTAGGTTTGTTGCTTAGAGAAAGAGTGATTGTCGCCTTCGGAAATCTTTGTATGGTTTGAAACAGAGTCCACGTGCATGGTTTGGTAAGTTTAGCCAAGCACTCGAACGTTTTGGTATGAAGAAAAGCATGTTTGATCATTCTGTTTTCTATTGGTGATCTGATAATTGTGTTACTTTACTTGTTGTATATGTTGATGATATTGTTATTACTTGAAATGATGCATAGGGTATGACTTCTCTCAAGACTTTCCTTTAGGGTCAATTTCATATGAAAGATTTGGGACAGTTAAAGTATTTTTTGGGTATATTGGAGTAATGAGAAGGAAGAAAGATATTTATTTGTCTCAACGAAAATATATACTTGATTTGTTGTCTGAGATAGGAAAATTAGGAGTTGAACCATGCAGTACCTCGGTGATACCAAATCTACAACTTATTAAAGAAGGGGAATAATTTAAAGATCCTGAGAGATATAGAAGATTAGTTGAGAAGTTGAACTATTTAAGAGTGACATGACTAGACATTGCTTATTTTGTAAGTATTGTAAGTCAGTTTATGTCTTCTCCTACAGTGGACCATTGGGCTATAGTAGAACAATTCTATGTTAATTGAAAGTTGCACCTAGATGTGGGATCTTATATAAAGATCATGGCCATACAAGAGTTGAATGTTTCTCAGATGTTGATTGGGCTGGATCTCGAGACGATAGGAGATCGACCTTTAGATATTGGTCTTTGTAGGAGGAAACTTAGTATTGTGGAAGAGTAAGAAACAAAATGTAGTTTCATGTTCAAGTGCTAAGTTAGAATATAGGGCCATGTGTGCGAAATAGTGTGAATATATCAACTATTATCCGAGATGGGATTTAGTGTTACTGTACTAGCTAAATTATGGTACGAGAATCAAGCTACACTTCACATTGCATCTAATCCAGTGTTTCATGAACGGATGAAACATATTCAATTGGATTGTCATTTTTTTTTTTTTTTTTTTTTAAAAGGAAACTAGANAGTTAGAATATAGGGCCATGTGTGCGAAATAGTGTGAATATATCAACTATTATCCGAGATGGGATTTAGTGTTACTGTACTAGCTAAATTATGGTACGAGAATCAAGCTACACTTCACATTGCATCTAATCCAGTGTTTCATGAACGGATGAAACATATTCAATTGGATTGTCATTTTTTTTTTTTTTTTTTTTGAAAAGGAAACTAGACTTTTTCGTTGATAAAATGAAAAGAGCCAATAGCTCAAAGTACAATGGTGATGAAAAGGAGAACAAACATAAAACATCGAATCTGAAAAGAGACAATTACACCAATGAAAGGACAAGAACAATGGGAATAAAGGAGAAGAACATACAAATGACCAAAGAACAATAAAACAAAATCCAAAAAACGAGCAAAATAATGGGTAGTGAAAGAAAGGCCCTAATACGCTTGTTGAGAAAAGACGACACGGCTTCGGACTTGTAGAAACCCTAGGCAGCAACTTCCCTTAGGCATTTGTAAAATTCCACTGTACCAAGTCATTTCATTCGTGAGAAAATACAAGAAGGGTTGGTATCCACAAGATATTTGAAGATTGGAGAACAATTGGGAGACATTCTTACCAAAGCTGTAAATGGAGCAAAAATAAGCTATCTATGCAACAAGTTGGGCATGATTGATATATTTGCTCTAGCTTGAGGGGAGTATTATAACATATATTTTACATTTTATGTATAATCGTCCTTTATCGTAATTGTAGATACCTAGTCTAGAGTTTTCTTGTTCCCTATGTGTATATGTAACTTATTCTTAATAATATGAAGTGAATACATTCTAAATTACTGAGTATCTAAATTATTTAGTACAATAAGCAGAGTTAAATGTCAGACCAAAATACAAAAGATTCAGTTTCATTCTATACAATAGAGTTCAATATATGTTAAGTATACATGGAAGCCTGAAACTAAGAATAGTCTAATTACAATGAATGACAAAATTCTAACAAGATCCTATACTCACATATATACTATATTCTCCCTGAAGCTGGCATATTTTAATCATGCCCTGCTTATTACAAGCATAATCTATTTGAACTTCATTTAAAGTTTTTGTGGGAATATCTTCTAATTACTTTGCAATCTTCACATACCGAGTAGACACCAAATCTTGTTGTATTTTCTAACAAATAAATGACGATTGATTTCAATATGTTTAGTTTCCTCATGAAATGCTGGGTCAAATGTAACAGGAATGGCAACTTGGTTGTCACATCACAACTTAATCAAGACCACAACTTAATCGGGATTGAAATATGGAAGCCTAACTCAATCATTGATTGTGCCATGGCTCAATATTCTATTCAGCACTTGATTTAAAACTACATTTTGTTTCTTACTCTTCTATGAAACCAAATTGCCTCCAACAAAGATACAATAGCCACAAGTTGATCTTCTATCTTCTTTTTCCTGCCCAATTGACATTAGAAAAACACTTGATCTCCATAGTCTTAGATAGCATATCAAACACATATTCTCTATGACATGAAGATACCCTTCTTTTTTCTGGAGACCTAAATATTGAGGAAGTACTTCAATACTTTAATGTCCCTAAGATTTTAGTATGAAACTAAACTTGGAGGAAAGCTTTGAAAGATAACATGATCGATGAATCACTTCCAATGACGATGATATCATCAATATATAGGACAGATAGAATAATATCACTCATAGAGAAGACATTAACACTAAAGACCGAATGTGAGTATTTAGTGAAAAATTAAGGTTAGAAGTGTAAATCTTGAAACCTAGGACCAAATTGAAACAAAACTCAAACTTCAAGGGTAAGATTGTAACATTTTGGAACCTATAGACTAAATTGATATCATACTCAACACTTAAAGAACTAAAAGTGTAACATTTTGAAACCTATGGATCAAATGGAAACTAGACCCAAAACCTAGGGACCAAAAAGAGTATTTCTCTAAAAAAGAAGAAAAAACAAAGGGAAGGAAAATTTTTTTGGCTTGCTAACATAGGTGTAAAAGGAATGGGCTGATCTTCGTTGATAATACTCCACTTTTGATACGGAAAATTTTTAATGCTCTTTATTGTAGAGATTATAGTTTTAATTACCTTTCCCTTCATGGAAACCACACATGAGCAATTAAACTCCTCTGTTCTCACACCCAAAAAACAGAGCAAGATCCAATGCTGGATCAGAAAGGAAAATGAAGTGCTTAAGGAGGATTTTGACAACTTATGGGTCGTATCAAGACTATTCGCTTTCGATGAATGGAAAGACATTGTTAGTTTTTTGGAAGAATTTTATCAAATCAAAGTCAACATCAACCTTCTGTTTGCTGATAACGCTCTGATTAAAGTTTCACAAGGTAATTTAGAAGAGATGATCGAAACGCCCGGAAAATGGTTCTACTATCGTAAATTCCATCTTCTATTTGAAAAATGGAATTCAATATAGCATAGTAGGCCATCTTGTGCCAAAGGTTATGGTGGATGGTTGGTGATTCGAAATCTGCCATTGGAATATTGGATATAGCAACCTTTGAAGCGATTGGTTCCCAATTTGGAGGTTTGGAGGAAATAGCATTAGAGACACTTAATCTTTTGAATGTATCAGAAGCGAAGATTAAAGTAACAAAAAAAAATCCATGTGGTTTCATGCTCGCATCAATTGGAATAAAAAATGAAAGGAGAGGATCAATGTTTTTGCGCTTTGGGGAGTTTGAAGCCATCGAAGCTCCTTCTATTGCAAACAAAGAATTATTTTTTAAAGATTTCGACAACTCTATTGATCAACCCCGATTGAATAAAGTAGCCGAGTATGAAGATGGCAGTTCTGTTTTATCCAGTTGCAAAAGAAATGTTCAAAACATATTCTTATCGCCGGAGAAGTTACCGGAAGTGGCTGAGTTTGATAAAGTCGCTGAGCCTGTGTCCAAGAAGATTGAGAGTCTCTTCAAACAGAAAGCGTGCCAATCCAAGCCAGCAGCCAAAAAGTCAGAATGGCCTCTTCAGTTGCTAGAATGGAAGTTGATAAGGCGGAAGTTAATAGGAGAGAGAAATTCGGCGGCCAACATTGCTTTATTTTAGACAACCAAAGCAGAATCGACCCAAATTCCCTATAATTAATGACCCCAGCGTGTCTGAGTCCCTTGATCTCCCTTTAAACGTTGGTGCCTCCTCCTCCAAACATTTAATGCCGAAAATCTTGAGTTATTCAGACCACCTATTTCAGAAACTTCAATCGTCGCCAAATGGTCAGCAGTTGGGCTCCTCAGCACCCCCAGGCTTTTGGTATTCTGATCAAGTAGTTAATGATGAAGAGCAACAGTCACCTTGCTCCCAAGATAGAAAAGTTAATACTCCGACTCCTCTTCAAAAAGCCATGCCATTAGCATTAAAGAAGGGACCCCACATTTTCAAGCCATTCCCAAAATTTTATGTCAGACGAAGGAACTCCCTATTCCACTAATGGTCAGCCTTAGCTAATGCAGATCTGCTTGAGGAAAATTGTGCAAGAATCCTTGTTCCAGACCCCTGCCTTTACAGGTCAGTAAATTCTCATTCTTCATCTCATAATTTCAGTCAGTCCTTTATCAACATCCATGGTTCAAAAGTATCCTTCTTGCGAGGCACTTTAAACCAAGTAGACTCTCGAACAAGATTAGCGCTGTCAGATGCAGAAGTGGAGTCAATAGTTAGCGCAAGCAGTGATGAAATTGAGCATTGTGGCACCGAGGAGCATCAAGTAAAGATGGCAAATTGCGAATCTTATGGGAAGGGCATTGCTAAGTTGTTCCAAACAGGTTCTCCACCGATAAAAAACAAGGTCGATGCCTCATGGTTCTCTCCCCTCTACAAGAAAACAGTCCCCTAGAACTTGTTATCAATCATGGAAGCTTGTGACATAACTCTCAGTTGAAGTAGAAGATAGGAGCAGCAGAGACACTTCAGCCAATCCTTTCAAGGATCCATAATGAAAATACTATCGTGGAACACAAGAGGGATTGGAGATCAATCAAAACAAATGACGTTAAAAAGATTACTGCAAACTTTAAACCCGGATATAGTCTTAATTCAAGGGACAAAAAGGGACTCATTCGATTCTAACTTCATCAAACTGTTATGGAGTTCAAAGGAAGTGGGTTGGACATTCATTGAGGCTTATGAAAAATCTGGAGGTATACTTATCATGTGGGACGAGAGCAAGCTATCAGTTATAGAAACATTAAAAGGGGGCTTCACGTTGTCAGTCAAATGTATATCGAATTGCAAAAGGAGTTGTTGGGTGACAAATGTGTACGGACCTACCAATTACAAGGAGAGATAGAATTTGGCCGGAATTAGCTTCCCTCTGTGGTTTTTGTTTAGGACCATGGTGCATTGGAGGAGATTTTAATATGACTAAAAGAATTCAGGAGAGATTTCCTTTGGGAAGATTCACAAAAGGAATGAAGAAGTTCAACAAGTTCATAGCTGATTCAAAATTGATAGAAATTCCCCTCTCAAATGGCAAGTTTACTTGGTCAAGAGAAGGTAGAGTGATCTCTGGATCATTAATTGATAGATTTTTAATCTCCAATGATTGGGATGAAGCCTTTGAAAACTCTAGAGTTTCAAGACAATCAAGAGTCCTTTCAGATCATTTTCCAATCCTTTTGGAAGCTGGCTCTTTCGAGTGGGGTCCTCCTTTTTGCTTTTGCAATAGTTGGCTGTCCGATAAAAGGTGTTGTTAGATAATTGAAAGATCACTAATCGACAACAGTGGTCAAGGATGGGTGGGTTTTGTGCTAATTTCCAGATTGAGAAATCTGAAGCTGGTACTAAAGAAGTGGCAGGCTGAAAATGAAAAGAATCACAAAAGAAAGGAAAAGGCCTTACGGGAGGAGTTTAGATAAAGGAGACCTACGGTTTGAAAATGTCCATCTTTCATCAATTGAGTTGGATTTGAGATCAACATTGAAAGCTGATTTGCTTTCCCTTTTCAGAATACAAGAGAGGAATTTAATACAAAAATACAAGCTCAATTGGTTGAAATTGGGAGATGAGACTACGAAATTTTTTCACCGGTTCCTTGCTGCAAAAGAGAGACGTAACTTAATCTCCGAACTCACTGATGAGCAAGATAAGTCGACCCATTCTTTCTGTGACATTGGATCCATAATATTGAATTTTTACATGTCTCTCTACTCTAAGAACCATATTGTAGGTTCATTTCCAGCCAACATCGAATGGGTCATGGTTTCCGAGGCCCAAAACAATTGGCTTATATCGAGATTCACTCAAGAGGAGATTTATAAAGCCTTGAAGAAGTTGGGTAAAAACAAAGCACTTGGTCTAGATGGATTTACAGCAGAACTTTTCATCAAGTTTTGGGTGCACTTTAAAGACTACTTTATAAGTCTTTTTGAAGAATTCTTTGAGAATGGGAAGCTGAATTCATGCATCAAGGAAAACTTCATTTGTTTGATAAGAAAAAAGGAATATGTGAGAATAAAAGAGGCCCTATCAGCCTTACAACGCTAGTTTACAAGTTAATTGCTAAAGTTCTGGCTGAAAGATTAAAGCAAATCATGCCAAGAATCATTTCCCCCACTCAAAGCGCCTTTAGAGAAGAAAGACAAATCATGGATCCCGCTCTCATTGCCAATGAAGTTGTGGAAGAATATCGAGCCAAAAAGAAAAAGGGGTGGATTCTAAAATTAGGCATGGAGAAGGCCTTTGATCGAGTGGATTGACACTTTATGGAAAAAGTTCTAAGAGGAAAGAATCATGGCGACAAGGGGAATTCGACAAGGTGATCCCCTCTCACCTTTTCTATTTTTACTCATTAGGACTCTTTTCTATTTTTACTCATTAGTGAAGGCCTGACCAACTTACTTGATAGACTTCGTGAAAATAAGAAATTCGAAGGCTTCATAGTGGGGAAAGATAAAATTCATGTTCCATTGCTGATGATACCTTAATCTTTTGCAAATTCGAAGATGAATCACTGGAATTCCTCAGAAAAATCATCAATATTTACGAATGGTGCTTGGGTCAGAAGGTTAATTGGGAGAAATCAGCCTTATGCGGCATTAAGATTGATGAAGGAAAAGTATTTTCGGCTGCCAGGTTGTTAGGCTGCAAAGCAGAGGCCTTGCCCATCATGTATCTTGGCTTACCCTTGGGTGGACATCCCAAGAAATCAGAATTTTGGCAACCGGTGATAGACAAAGTCCAAGGCAAGCTGGATAAATGGAAGAGGTACAACTTATCAAGGGGAGGAAGGGCCACACTGTGTAAATCAGTCTTATCCAACTTTCCAAATTATTACATGTCCCTTTTCTTAATTCCTAAGAAGGTGGCTGTCATCTTAGAGAGAACCATCAGGAATTTCTTTTAGGAGGGGCATAAAGGTGGTAAACTTAACCATCTTGTCAATTGGGAGCACACTATTAAAGATCTTAACGATGGGGCCTCGGTTTTGGTAGCATTCAGACCAGAAATTTTGCTCTCCTAGCAAAGTGGGGCTGGCGTTTTATGATAGAAGATTCTTCACTTTAGAAACAAGTAATATTGAGTATTCATGGTAGCAATTCTTACAAATGGCATATTGCAGGCAAGGAGGGAGTGAGTCTAAGAAGCCTTTGGCTAAGTATTTCATGTTTGTGGCTAAAGGTAGAGCGTTTGGCAACCTTCAAACTGGGTGCTGGAAATAGAACTGCTTTTTGGCTGGATGCATGGACAGAATTTGCCCCTTTTTCTATACGTTTCTTGAGGCTATTCCAAATAGCAACCCATCCCAACGGCTCAGTTGCAAATCATTGAGATTCCTCTACCAACTCTTGGACCATATCCTTAAGACTTCTAAGGGAGAACGAAGTTAAAAATTTCCAAGATCTTATGGGTATTCTTCATGAAAAAAGAATATCCTCTTCTCAGGATAAAAGAGTTTGGTCGTTCGAGCCAAATGGCCTCTACACGATGAAGTCCCTTACCAAGCACCTATCTTCGGCCACAGCAATAGACAAACACTTAAAGAAGGCTTTATGGAAATCAAAATCTCCCCGAAGAATTAATATCACAATTTGGATCATGACTTTTGGAAATTTGAACTGCGCATCGGTCCTCTAAAAGAAGCTCAAGTCACATTGCCTATCTCCCAATATCTGCCACCTTTGTTTATCAGATTTAGAGGACTTGCAGCACCTATTTTTCACCTGCAGCTTTGCTAAGAAGGGGTGGCAGCAACTATTTCTACTTTTCAACTTGGCTTGGGTCTTCGAGGATAACTTCAAGGATAACGCCTTGCAAATCTTAATCAGTCCAGCCCTAAAAGAGAACCCAAGACTGCTATGGACAAATGCCATAAAAGCTGTCTTGTCTGAAATTTGGTATGAAAGAAATCAATGGGTCTTCCACAACAAAGCCTTGTCATGGATAGACAGATTTGAGATTGCAAAAATAAATGCCTCCTTCTAGTGCATTTTAACCGTGTTTTCGAAAACTACTCAATTCAAGCTTTAAATCTTAACTGGAGAGCCTTTCTCGAACCTTCTGAGTAGTTTAATTTCATCATCTCAGCAACTTACCTTTTATTTGCAGATTTATAGGTTTCGAATTTTAGTCATGTTCTCAGTTCATTTGTGTACTCTCCTTCCCCTTGGCTTTTTTCAGATTCTATCTCTTGTAATGGGGAACTTTCTCCAAGCATTTATAGTGTATTCTTTGTTGGTTTCCTGGGGAGTTTTTAGGATATGATGAGGATGCTAGGGAGTTGAGATGTCCTGGTGCATTCACTTATCCATCTATTACTATTATTCTATATTGTATCCTTGAGATTGAGATTTTGTTTCAATTCATTTTATCAACGAAAGAGACTTGTTTCCTTCTGAAAAAAAAAAAAAAAAAAAATACTAATAGAAAAATTTTCTTGGTATCCATTTTTTAGTTGTTAGGAGTGTTTTAACACCTTTTTCTCGTGAATCCATTATGTTCTTCCTCAAAAGAAAAATAAATAAGTAATAATCCAGACAAAATAGAGTAATAGAAATGATATTATTTTTTCAATTAAGTCAAGATATTTATTGTATTTCGGTTGCATTATTTTTGACCAAGGTACTTTGATTACAGTTAATATGTTACGAAGATTGGTTTTTTGATGTCCCCCCACCAAGGTTTCCACACTCTGGCTGGCAGCTAGCAGTATGTTCCTATACTCTTGAATATCATCTAATGAACTTAAATTGTTTCACTGACTGTCCAGGTCATACTCAAGTTGCTGAGGCGTTGAAATTACCACTTCATGTGTTTTTTACAATGCCATGGACGTAAGTCTTGTTTGGTGAGAAAACATCTAGTGCCTAAAACACTCACTTGATGCACATGGTTGAAAATCTGCATCTTATTTATTTTATTTTAATTTTTTTTATGTTTGTGAGTGTCTGGACGAGCTTACTGGCACTTCGATTAATCTCACAGAACAACCCGTTGGACCCTTTTTTACTACTAGGCCAACTCATGATGGTTACCTTTTTTACCATTAGGCCCACCCATGATGTTAAGAACTGCATCCTACATTGACACTATTGATTTACCTGTACATAATTCCTAGATAATTATTTTACATTTGATTAAGACAAACCTTAGGTTAAATTATGAGCTTAGTTCCTAAACTTGTAGAATTGTGTCTCAAAGCCCCAAAACTGTAAAAAACATTTAATAGGTCATTCAACTCGCAATATTTTGGTATCTATTAGTGGTGAAGTCAAAGGAGAGAGAACTCACAATTCCAAAGAAAATGCTAGATATCTCATCAATGAAGTTAGCAACCTCTTTAAATAGGTCGAACTAACTAATTTGGACAGTGGTAAAGTAACTAAACAATAAGCTTTTAACAGCTTGTTAAAATAAAGTACAACAAACTAATTAATAACCCTTAAACCTAGGGGTTTAAAATAAAAGACAACCGACTCAAGAACATTATAAGAAAGACAAAACATTGTCAAGAAACTTCCAAGAACGATAAAAGAATCCGAAGACAAGATGTACTACATCAACTAGGCAGTTGAAGTTTGCACCATTCTTCTGCTACTTTTTTCCCAAATTTTGGATTAACATTTTTATCAGAAGGGTCTGCGAAGGACAATGGAAATGAAGGTTGAGCAAGGATTTTCCACTGGGCATGAAATCAATTTGCAGCAGGATTTTGGGATTTTTTTTTTCAAATCATTGAAATAAGTGGCCAGATTTTCTTCATTTCTTTTCCCTTCAAATAACGAGATTTTTTGGGAGGAATAGAATGATGCTGAAATTCAGTTTTTGGTGTTAATCCTCAATGAGGATGTGTTAAATGACCAATCGATCCAAAAGCTTAAGCTGATCGGCTATCAAAATTTAATTATATCAACAATTTAACACTCCTCCCAATATTAATATTAATATTAATTGTGGGCAAAATGAAATTATAGGAGTTCCCACTCTAATGCTATGCTAAATCACCAATTGACCCAAGAGCTTGCTGATGGGTTATAGTTAATTTAATTATATCAACACTTAATGTGATGTAACAATAATAGACTTCTAAATTGAGTATCCTTTTGATCTTTACGAGAATAATTCATCTAAGTTAAAAGGAAGTTGGATTCTGAAATCTTCTGTAACATTTTTTTCTGTGTCATTTTTTTTAAAATTTCATATAACCTTTCAAGATTATCGTGGATGCAAAATTGAAAACAACATGCCTGACGTATCAGTTTTGTAAGAACCAACATTGGAGACTTGAGTATATGTTTTTCATCTGCATGATTCTGTCTATCCAAAGATAAAAGTTATGATCTATGATTAATTAATATATGTAATTTGAAAAGCACGTTTGTTCTATTAGATTATTCACTAACTATCAGCACTATTTGTTCAGGCCCACCAGTGATTTTCCTCATCCTCTAGCCCATGTCAAGCATCAAATGGGATATAGGGTAATTGCTACTGACGCTTCTCACTTGTTGGACTATTGTTTTTATTTTATTTTTATTTTTTTTAATACATATGAAGATTTGGTCTTCTGGCAGTTGTCATATAACATAGTTGATACTTTAATTTGGCTTGGAATTCGTGACATTATAAAAAGCTTCAGGAAGAAGAAGCTAAAACTGAGACGAATATCATATCTCAGTGGACATTACAACAGTCTTCCGGAGGTGCCTTATGGGTATATATGGAGTCCTCACCTTATTCCAAAACCTAAAGGTGAAACTTCGATTCTTCTGTTGTTGATATTCATTAGATGGGTATAGTGAATCGTTCTTCCATCCATTTTTGCACAATTTTTCCAATTCTCCCCAAGTTGTTGCTCTAATACCAATTTATTAGGACACTTCCTAACAAGAATCAAGATCTGAAATATATTGAGAATTAAAGAAGACCTACAATATAATCCAAGTATAAAGAAACTTGGAACCTCCCTCTTGAGTGCTTTTTCACCCAAGCCTTAGATCATTCCATACAATCACCTCCCCACACTCACTCACCTTCCTTCTATTTATAACCACATACGGTAACTAACTTTTAGAAACCGATTCTTTATCTAATTGCCCTTACACCCCTAACCCCATACTAATTATTTCGGTACCTAACACATGCTTAGTGCATCCACATACTTGAATCCTAAAAAACTTAGCTCAAGCTGGATGAAATTTGAGAATTCTTCTATTAGATGATCAACTATGACCACAAAATATCAAGAGTTAAATATAAACATCAAAGAATATGGAACACAGCGAGCTAAGTGACAGTTTCCTCGCCTAAGGAATATTTACAGACTCAAGGGGTTCCCTCTATAGCTCAATTCAACTCTTTCAAGGAGAATTGAGTCTTACAATCCTCTCACTAGTTAGAGGAATTTGAAGTGTTCAGGTGTTAGAGGAACTTTTGTAGAGTTCTTGAGTGGAAAAATTTTGAACTTTTCAATGGTCAGTTCCTTTTATAGCCTTCAAGGAGGTTAAGTAACATCAAAATCCATACGACCGAGTAGTTTTGGAGTCCAAGGATGAGACTGGACTGGAGCGAAAATGATCATTCGTTTTGACCAGCAAAGAGGGTGCTTCGGCAGTTTTAGAGTGAAATTCAGCTGCATTCTGTTTTGCCTCGTGGGAAATGGGGCCACATTCTGACAAAATAATAGAATTCCTGCAAATAAGTCAAAATGAATTAATTCATTCCAAAATCGACATTATTACCTCTAGATACATTAAATAAACACTAAAGAGTCTTGGGTCCTTATTATTTCTACTTTGGCCACTATTGGACAATTAATTGCATTTATTTCATTAAAACATACTCAATTGCACAAGAAATAAACTAAATTATTGAAAAAATAATACTCAAAATTACCGTTCATTAGTCATCCACTAATAAGATATTACACAAAATCAAATAATTGATGATTGAGACAAATACAACCAAAAGACTTATATTAAAGTTTGAACCCAGAATTGCAGAAGATTGAATTTGCTTGCTTTATCTGAAGACTCCAGTAGGTACATCATGGAAGAATTAAGCAGAAATGGGTTGAATGAGTCCAGCGCTGCGGGAATAAAGATATAAAGGGCAAGTCATGGGTACATTTTTTAAGATTACTCATGCATCCAACCTGTAGATGGAGATGAAGTGAGAGGGAGAGTATGCTTCACATACTGAGTCAGAACCAGCATGGGGTTGGAGTATGACTTTTGCGAGATGATTGATTACGTTTTAACACATTGTGTATATCCTTCGTTTTCAAAATTTTGAGATCAGGAGTTTGGATACAACAAAAAACAGCCGATGTTTGGCCAATACAACTTGGTAAATAAAGACACCAATTACCATCTTATATGTCGATAGTTGGATCCCTCGTCCCTACAATGTTTGAACTAAAAAAAACAAATCAAAATTTGTTTCAGAACTGAGTATTATTTTTCTGTTTTGGAGAACTATTAGAATATCTCTTAAAATTAATCCTGAATTGTACCACAAATTACTTGTCATATTAAGTGCACCTCACGTCTTTTTAAATCATAAAATCAAATTCAGATTCGATCGTTTTACTATTGCCTTCCATGCCAAGAAGCACGTAGGTCCTGCCACAACTGTTCTGATGCTTTATAGGATCTTTTTTGGCTCTGAGTACTTCATTTAGTTTCTTGTATCTTCATTTTTACCGGTAAGTTTTGCAGAAATTTTTCATGCTTCATCAATAATTTGATAGAACATAATTTGAATGTCTTTTAATTTTTCCAAAAATTCATTCAGCTCATGCTTTCAGTTCATGAATGTGGCATGAAGTATGGACTACCAAAATGTTTTCTGCCATTGAATTTCTCAAGCTTTTTAGTTAGTGTTAAAAATTATTGCTACTATCATTTCCTGTTCTTGGGATTTCATGTACACCCAACGATATTTGGTCATCCCACTCTTACTAATTCCCCCTTTCTTATTGTTTCAGATTGGGGATCTAAAATTGATGTAGTTGGATTTTGTTTCCTTGATCTTGCTTCAAACTACCAACCACCAAGTTCTCTTGTGCAATGGATAGAAGCTGGCGAAAGGCCAATTTACGTTGGATTTGGCAGCCTTGTGAGATATATTTCTGCGCTTTACTTTTCTAGTATTTCAGTACTTGCATTAAACATGATTTAATCTTCTAATTTGTAAACAGTTAGAATTTTATAAATAATGAAGGATGCAGTTGTTAAACATAAGAATATAACTTGAGAGAGCCAACTGAAGATCCAAATTCAATGACTGAACTGACATCGAACAAGCATCCTGAATGCTAAGCTCTGAATGTTGAATGCTTCAGCCAGGATTTCTTCGCTGCATTGTCTATATTATTGGCTATCAACATGTTCAAATTTCAATTATGCTGTAAACAATTAAGACAGGTTGATATATATATTTTTTTATTTCGTGTTTGATGCAGCCTGTTGAACAACCACAAGAAATGACACGGATTATAGTTGAAGCTCTGGAAATTACAGGAAGGCGAGGAATAATAAATAAAGGCTGGGGTGGTCTTGGAAGCTGTTAGTCTATCTCCCTCTTTTCTGGTTCATATATAAAATACAAATATATATATGTTACGTGGCTTCCAATGCTTGACTCATGAAGAAACATGAATCTCTATATCTAGTGGCAGAGCCAAAAGAGTTTGTGTACGTGCTGGATAATTGTCCCCATGATTGGCTATTTCCGAGATGCATGGCTGTGGTAAAGTATTTTTAAGTGTTATATTTAATTTCTTGCAACTTTGTGGCACAAAGCTTTTTGTTCATCGCAGTCTGGCTTTGACCCCTCCCCCGGTCCTCCAATTTTCATTTTATTTTCATAAATTACAATGTTGAACTATATATATGAACTACATATGAACGGTTATAAATGTGCTGGGCAGAGGAATATGAAAAGTTAGATTATATTAAGGAAAAGTACCTATCTGGTTCTTGAGTTTTGTGTACAGTTTCCATTTGTTCCTAAGGTTTCAAAATCTTACATTTTTACCCTTGTGACTTGCTAAAAATGTATTTGTTTCTCTTATTTCTCTTTGATAAAAAAGGATTTTCTTAAATAGAATAAATACCCATTACAAATAAGGAAAAAATAAATACATCAAATATTTTCACAATAAATACAATGGAGAATATAAACATAAAAGGAAATAATCAACATTCCTCCTCAAACTAGTTTGAAAATATCGCTCATGACTACCTTGTAGGTTAACTTGTTGCATTGCCAATTTGGGAGACCTTTAGTTAATACATCTGCAATTTGCTCTGTTGTTGGGAGTAGGGAATGCATATCACTCCTGCAACAATCTTTTCCTTTATGAAATGTTTATTGATTTCAATGTGTTTCGTCCTATCATGAAGGATTGGATTATGGGCAATGGAGATAGTTGCCTTGTTATCACAGTAAATGCATATGGGCATTGTCTGAGAGAATTTCAATTCTTCCAACGGTCTTTTTATCCATATGCCTTCACAAATACCATACCCTAAATTCTGCTTCAGCACTACTTCTTGCAACTACATTTTGTTTTTTACTATCCCAAGTAACAAAGTTTCCTCCAATAAAGGAGCAATAACCAGAAGTCGATCTCTTATCGGTCGTGCTACCTGCCCAATCAACGTCAATATAAACCTCAACCTGTAGGTGGCCATGTTTCTTGAAGAGTATGCCTTTTCCTGGAGTGCCTTTCAAATATCTTAGGATTCCAAAGATAGTTTCAAAGTGAGTCGGCCTAGGGGCATGTATGAACTGGCTTACCATAGTAACTGCAAAGGCAATGTCAGGACGTGTGTGAAAGAGGTATATTAGTCTTCACATGAGTCTCTGGTACTTCCTTTTACTTTTACATCCTTTTCTGTTGCAGCTTCTAATTTTAAGTTCTGCTCAATGGGAATTTCTGCAACCCTACATCTAAGTAAACCCATCTCTTTGAGTAGATCAAGGATATACTTTCTTTGGTTGATAAGAATACCACTTTTGGATCTAGCAAACTCCATGTATAGGAAGTACTTTAAAGATCTCAGGTCTTTGATCTTGAAATCATTCGCCAAATTTTCCTTCATAATAGACATTCATGTCTCATCATTTCTTGTAAGTATGATATCATCAACATACACTATCAAAACAACAACCTTGTCATTTTCCGTATGCTTGTAGAATATAGTGTGATCGGCTTGACTTTGTCTAGATTCATAGCTTGTGACTGCCTTTCCAAAACGTTCAAACCAGGCTCTAGGAGACTGTTTAAGACTGTATAGTAATTCTTTAACTTACCTACCCTGTGAATCCCAAGGTCTACTCAAAGCCAGGCGGTAAGTTCATAAATACTTCTTCAAGCTCCCTATTGAGAAACGCATTTTTAACATCAAGTTAATAAAGTGGTCAATCAAAATTAACTGCAATAGACAACAAAATTCTGATCCAATTAATTTTAGCTACAGGGGCAAATGTTTCTTGATAATCAATTCTATAGGTTTGGGTGAACCCCTTAGCAACCAATCTGGCTTTGTACTTTTCGATACTACCAGCAGCACTACATTTTACCGTGAGCACCTACTTGCATCACACTGTTTTCTTATCTTCTGGTAGATCAACTATGTCCCAAGTACCACTTTGTTCCAGCGCATTCATCTCTTCCATCACTGCTAATTTCCAATTCAAATCATTTAGGGCTTCCTGTATATTCTTTGGAACAAATAGGTTGTTTATTTTGGATGTGAATGCTCTATGACTATCAGACAATCTATGATAGGAAAGATATTTTACAATGAGATATTTTGTACATCGGCGGGTACCTTTTCTATGGGTAATTGGAATATCAAGATCAGAGACATTAGGTAACATATTATGAGGAGAGCTGAGAGAAATACCTAGATTTTCAGGATTGTTCATTGGAGCATCTGATTGGTCTTGTGTTAGGTCAATTGTTTGATTTCTATCCCTTTGAGTCATGTTTCTTCTTGTATAAAACTGAAGTTCAGGATTTCAACCTGTCAAATCAGTTTGTAGTGTTTCTCCCTCTGTCGAAGAATTTTCTACACTTGGGATCAATGAACTAGAGCTCATAAGTTCAGGACTAATGATGTTTGAAAGAAATTCCGTTATCTTCTGTAATAATGAGAAAGATTTCGATCCTCAAAATGGGAAAGAAACATGGAGGCAACTAGTTGCTCTTGGATATCCTGCTATTTGAATTAGCCGGTGTTAGGACCCAATGTCGTAGGTTCAAATCCTACAAAGCGTGATTCCGTTATTGAGGGATGAGGTGTCCCAAAAATTTCTCTTCAAGGAGAGATAGCTGCCTTTGAAGAGAAGTTGGGCTAAAAGAGGATCGATTTTCCACGAAAGACGCATCCATACTCTCAAAATACTTGTGAGTCAAGGGGTTATAATATTTGTATGCCTTCTTATGGGAAACATAACCTACAAAAATGTATTTAATGGCCCGAGGGTCCAATTTAGTTTGGGAGAGGAGAGGGCTATGAATATAAATAGTACACCCAAATACTTTTAATGGTAACTTCGAGAACGGTCAGGTAATAGGAAAAGAGGAAAAGAGTTGTAAGAAAACAGTGGGAAACTAGTCATATGATCAGTGGCTTCGGAATCGATGATGCACGGAGAGGAAATTAGACACGAGAGAGCTTGAGGGGAATTACCTATTTGTGCCAAGGAAACACTAGGATTACCCGATGAATTGGACTTTAGCAGCTTTAGGATTTGATCAATTTTCTCTTTATGTGGACTGGAATCAACAATATTCACATTAGAGGAATGCTGAAGGGAATTTCTCTCAAATTGCTTAGAGCTCTTCCAATTTGCAAGTTTGCCATGAAGTTTCAAACAAGTTTTCCGCGTATGACGGGGTTTGTTGCAGTGATTGCACTAGACACAAGGCTTGTCATGAGTTTTGTTGGATTGATCAGAAGCTCTCATTGCAGTATTTTCAATCACTAATGCTGAACTTTCAATTGAGTCAACTGTCTTCTTTCCAATCATAACATTCTTGTGGCTTTCCTTCCTGCGAACGTCAGAAAACGGTAGAAGATGGTCACATTTACAAATCCCTTGCTGGCCTCAATGTTGAGTTTGATGAGGCAAGAGAATTTTTCTCAAATTGCTTAGAGCTCCTCTAATTTCCAAGTTTGCCATGAAGTTTCCAACAAGTTTCCCGCGTATGACGAGTTTGTTGTAGTGATCGCACTAGAAACAAGGCTTGTCATGCGTGTTGTTGGATTGATCATAAGCTTTCATTGCAGTATTTTCAATCACTAATGCTAAACTTTCAATTGAGTCAACTGTCTTCTTTCCAATCATAACATTCTTGCGGCTTTCTTGTGAACTTCAGAAAACGGTAGAAGATAGTCGCATTTACAAATCCCTTGCTGGCCTCAATGTTGAGTTTGATGAGGCAAGGGAATTTCTCTCAAATTGCTAGAGCTCTTCCAATTTGCAAGTTTTCCATGAAATTTCCAACAAGTTTCCCGCGTATGACGGGTTTGTTGCAGTGATCGCACTAAACACGAGGCTTGTCATGAATTTTGTTGGATTGATCAGAAGCTTTCATTGCAGTATTTTCAATCACTAATGCTGAACTTTCAACTTAGTCAACTGCTTTCTTTCTAATGATAACATTCTTGCGGCTTTCCTCCCTGCGAACTTCAGAAAAAAGCTTCGTTAATAGTTGGAAGATTACTTTTCCTACTAACTTCATCAAACTCAACATTGAGGGCAGCAAGGGATTTGTAAATGCGATCATCTTCTACCCTTTTCCCCTTAATGTTTTTGGACATATGTGGACTTCCACTCACATGTATCAAATAAATCAAGTTCTTGCCACATCCTCCTCAGAGAGTGAAAATATTGTGTAACTGAGTTACCTCCTTGTCATATATCACCCAGTTTAAGATTTAACTCAAACACTTGTGATTGGTTACCCAAATTGAAATATATTTGAGTTACACTATCCCATGATTCCTTTGTAGTAGAGTTGCACATGTAGTTACTACTGATGTCTTCTACCATAAAATTGACAAGTCAAGTCATAACCATGGAGTTTTCCGCGTCCCACACAGCAAATGAAGGGTCATCTGGACTTAGAACGGTTCTTTCTCCAGTGATATAACCTATCTTCCCTTGTCCACGAATATACATCCGAACACCTTAGGACCAAGGAAGAAAGTTATCCCCGTTAAGTTGAATGGTGGTTATTTGGACAGTGGGAGTGTTTGAATGGATTTGATTGTCAAAGACTTTAGCGGCGGCTACGTTAGTGTCTGACATGTTGAAGAGATAAAAGAAAAAAACCCAAAACCAAACAGATTTGAAAACTAGAAACCAAATAGAGGTTTAAACAAACCCAAAAATGAACCACCTGGAAGCAGAAACGAGAAACGACCGGCTAGCAACGGTGACTGGCCCGAAAACACTTGAACTGTAGCACAGACTTGGTCAGCCGGCGGAGAAAACGTGAACCCAAGCGTTGAAGCGTGCGTCGGGGTCGGCTGGGAGAACTTCAGGTGTCACAATGAACAACTTCAATGTACACGGGTTTTGCGAGACGACAGGAGGAGATCTAATGTCAGGGGTGTTGTTTGGCGGCTGAGACGAAACGGCCGGCGAAGATCTAGTATGCTGTGGCGGTGGCGGCAGATTAGGTTAGGTTGGGGTTTTTTTTCTTTTGAAGAAAATTATGTTTTTAGGGTTTCAGAAAAATAAAACTTTGATACCATGCTAAAATTGTATTTATTTCTCTAATTTCTCTTGGATAGAAAAGGTGGTGTAATAAAAGAAGCTTTAGTTCGTTTTCCTTGTTATTAAGTATGATTTTTTGTTGTAATTTAGTTGTAAAAAACATTTGTGATCCATTTCCATCTTTGGTATTACACCAAGTTGGTATCAGAGCCAATAATCCTTGGACGGATGGCCGGGAGAAGAGCTCGTCCGAATGGAGCTGAGGCTTGCACGCAAGAACAAGTGGCGGAAGACACACCCGTCTTCTCTCTAAGATCAACAACAGAACGCTTGCTGTAGGTCGAGAATTCTTTTGGGAGAAATCCATGGAAGATTGGACAGCCTTCAAGAATCAGTGGAGACCTTGATAAGAAGATTGTAATTGCTTCCGGTAGCCCCTCAAATCAATGAAAATGCGCCAGTGTTCATTCAAGAATGGGTTAGGAAGGGTCAACGTGATACTGGACAGCCAAGAAACTTCCATTATCAGCAAGAAATTCATCAAGAAAGAGCTCTAAGATTACAGAGGCAGCCCCAAGAAGATCCACGAAGACGTTTGAATAGGCAAGAAAGGCAGCAAGAATTCCAAGATTGGGATTTGTCGAGTGAGTTTAATCAAGAAGAGTTTTATGCTCCAAGAAGAAGACGTGATAGGAAGATATGAAGCTAGAGTTGATCCACATGATGAAAATAGACTTGCCGTTTTATAATAGTAAGCGTGATATCGAATCATTTCTTGATTGGATCAAGAATACTGAAATTTTTTTCGAATACATGGCCACACCGGATTATGAGAAGGTGCAATTGGTGGCTTAAGTTGAAAGGGGGAGCTTCCGCTTGGTGGGATCAACTAGAGGTTAATCGGCAAAGGCAAGCCAAAAAGCCTATCCGAAGTTGGGAAAAGATGAAGAGGCTTATGAAAGAGAGGTTCCTTCCTCCAAATTACGAGCAAACATTGTATGATCGATACCAAAACTGCAGGCAAGGGTATGGACAGTAGCAGATTTCGTGAGGAGTTTCATCGTTTAGGTGCAAGAACCAATTTGGCGGGAAAGGAGCAACACCTCAGTGCAAGATTCATTGCCAGTCTAAGAATGGACATCAAAGAGAAAGTAAAACTTCAACAATTCCATCTGTTAGCCGATGTAATCTCTTTTGCTGAAACTGTGGAAGAACTAAATGACATACGGTCCAAGAAAGTATTAAGAAAGACTACATGGGACTCGCACAAATAGAAGAGGGAACTCTTCAAATAAAGCCACTGATCAGCAATTTCCAACACCTGAAGCAAAAGAAAAAGAGAGAAACTCATGAAGGGGCTGTTGAGAAGAAAGCCGAGACAGCATATAAGAGAAAGCCACAAAATCCATACAACCGACCATCTTTGGGAAAATGTTTTAGATGTGGTCAAACCGGCCACTTAACTAATGAATGCCCACAAAGGAAAACCGTGGCTTACATGGAGGATGAAGAAGAAATTATGAGTGAAATTAGTGAAGAAGACGAAGAGGAAACCAAATTGATTGAGCCGGATGAAGGAGAAAGAGTATCTTGTGTTCTCCAAAGAGTTCTAATCACTCCAAAAGGAGATTCTAATCCCCAATGGCACTGTCTCTTTAAAACAAGATGCACAATTAATGGGAAGGTGTGCAACGAGATTATAGACAGTGGAAGTAGTGAGAACTTTGTATCAAAAAAGCTTGTGACAGCATTGAACCTCAAAGTGGAATCCCATCCAAATACTTATAAAATTGGATGGGTGAAAAGGGGCAGAGAGACCATGGCAATATGATACTCGAGCCTTGCACAAGCAAAGAGAAAATACTTATGAATTCCAATTGATGGATAAGAAGATTGTTTTGCTTCCATTGAATAAGAAAAATGATGGAATAAAATTAAAGAAAAAAGACAGCAATCACTTGTTTGTCCCAATCAGTGGCAAATCCTTGATGAAGGAAAGGGAAGCTGATATTTTTGGACTTGTTGCTGAAAAGTCAATGAAGCTCAAGAAGTTGAAGTTCCTCCAGGAATACAAATGTTATTTAATGAACTCCCACAATTAAAGGAAGAACCCGAGGGGTTACCTCCTTTGCGGGATATCCAACACCACATTGATCTAATTCCGAGATCTACATTACCAAATTTGCCTTACTATAGAATGAGCCCTAAGGAGTGTGACATCCTTTGTCAACATATAGAGGAATTGTTGAAAAAGTGGCATATTCAGCCGAGCCTAAGCCCTTGCGCAATGCCGGCTCTTCTAACTCCAAAAAAAGATGGAAGTTGGAGGATGTGTGTAGACAGTAGAGCCATTAATCGTATTACAGTGAAGTATCGTTTTCCAATCCCTCATATAAGTGATCTACTTGATCAACTTAGAGGAGCACAGATTTTTTCTAATGTGGATTTGAAGAGTGGATACCACCAAATAAGAATAAGGCCGGGTGATGAATGGAAGACGACCTTCAAGACCAATGAAGGGTTGTTCGAATGGCTAGTTATGCCATTTGGGTTATCAAATGCTCCAAGCACCTTCATGAGACTCATGAATCAAGTACTCAATCCTTTCCTTAGCAAATTTATTGTAGTATATTTTGATGATATTTTGGTGTATAGCAGAAATATTGAGGAGCATTTACAGCATCTTCGACGATTATCCAAGCACTAGCAACCGACAAACTCTATGTCAACCATAAAAAGTATCTTGTCCTCGTGAAGGAGATTAAATCCCTAGGCTTTGTAATTGGCCAAAACCGAATTAAAGTTGATCCAAAGAAGATAGAAGCAATCACTCATTGGCCAAATCCTTCAACAATAAAAGATACCCAAGCTTTCCTCGGCTTGGCATCACTTTACAGGAAGTTGACTTCAGCTCATTAATAGCACCAATAACTGATTGTTTGAAGAAAGGCAACTTTGAATGGGGAGAAAATAACTGATTGTTTGAAGAAAGGCAACTTTGAATGGGGAGAAAAACAGCAAACCAGCTTTGAATGTATTAAAAAGAAGCTGAGCACCAGCTGTGTTTTGAAGTTACCAGATTTTCAGCCCCATTTGAGGTAGCAGTTGACGGATGTGGTGTGGGAATCGGTGCTGTTTTAGGCAAACATGGAGTACTTATGAACAAGAGTTATACGCTCTTGTTAGAGCTCTCAAACAGTGGCAGCACTACCTCCTTTCTAAGGAATTTTTGTTATTAACAGCTCATTTCTCTTTAAAATACCTACAATCCCGAAGAATATAAGCCGTATGCATGCCAGTGGATTTCATTCATGCAATGGTTTGATTTTGTGATCAAACATCACTGAGGCAAAGAGAATAAAGTTGCTGATGCCCTAAGCCAGAAAAGTCTATTACTCCCTACTTTAGCTACGAAAGTTACTGCTTTTTCCCACCTTCCAGAATTATATGAGAATGACCAAAATTTTGCTGACATTTGGTACAAATGTACCCATTTTTTGAAAGTTGAAGACTTCTATATTTTGGATGGTTTCCTATTTAAAGGAGACTGATTTTGTATCCCTCATACTTCTCTTCGAGAAGCCCTTTTAAAAGATGCACACTTTGGAGGATTGGCAGGACATCTTGGCCGAGATAAAACATTTGAAATAATAATGGCTCGGTTTTGTTGGCCTCAAGTTTGGAAGGATATAAATAATTTTGTTTGGAGATGTGTTACTTGTCAAAGAGCTAAAGGTACTTCTACAAATGCCGGTTTATATACTCCACTACATATTCCCACAACCATTTGGGAAGACTTATCAGCGGATTTTATACTTGGCCTTCCCAAAACTCATCTGGGGTTTGATACAGTAATGGTGGTAGTGGATCCCTTCAGTAAAATGGCTCACTTTCTTGCTTGCAAGAAGACAAATGATGCAGTTTACATAGCCAATCTCTTCTTTAGAGAGATTGTTCGACTTCTTGGAGTACCTAAATCTATTGTATTTGATAGAGACGTGAAATTCCTTAGCCATTTTTGTACACAATGGAAGAAGTTCGATACTACGTTGAAAGTTAGTACTACTTCACATCCTCAAACGGATGGACAAACAGAAGTCACCAATCGAACAATGGCACATCTTACACGTTGTCCTAGTAGCTCAAAACCAAATAGTGGGATATGTCCCTTGCTCAAGGAGAGCAGATCAACGGGAAGATGCCCCTTTGAAATTGTATATACTAGAACTCCAAGACTAACTTTTGACCTTGCTAACTTGCCTTCCTTTGTGGATATTAGCGATGAAGCTGAGAATATGGTTGAAAGAATTCAAAATCTTCATCAAGAGGTCCATGACCATTTGAAGAAAACCACCTTGTCATATAAAGAAGCTAAAGACAGATCTAGAAGGGAAGTTCATTTTGAAGATGGAGATTTAGTTATGATTCACCTATGAAAAGCTAGGTTTCCTACCAGCACTTACAACAAATTGAAAGACAAACAATTGGGACTCTTCAAAGTAATGGAGAAGTATGGCTCCAAGGCATACCGCATTGAATTACCAAGTGATTTACATATCAATCTGGTATTCTGTTGTAATTCAGTCGGAAAAAACAGAAACTATATTCTGTTCCCCACCCACCCCCTCCCCCACCCCCCATTTTCCCCTATAAATAAAGTCTTCCTCTCCTCAATTGAGGCAGAGAACATTTGTATTCATTTCCATCTTTGGTATTACACCAAAAGGATTTTCTTAAATAGAAGAAATGCCCATTACAAACAAAGAAAAGATAAATACAGCAAATATTTTCAATAAATACAATGGAGAATATAAACATAAAAGGAATAATCAATAGGACTAAATGGAGTATTTAGATACATAGGGTATAAATGGAAACTATACTCAAAATTTGGGTGCTAAAAAGGTATTTTTTCTATGATTTTTATTTTGATGTCTGTTTTGTACAGATTATAGCTCCCTTGCATCTATAATAAAATCAGTATCCTTATTGAATACAGCCGTACAATCATTGGCAATAATCTGCTCTCTACACCAATTTATATGCCATAAACTGATTAGGCAGCTTACTAGAACTGACGAGCATCATTGTGGGACACACTGCTCTTCAAGCTTAACATGTATTCATTTTCACGGATATATGAATTGTTTTTTAAATGATTTTGTGAAACCGAACATACAATTCATGTTTGAGTTGTAAAATGTAAACTTAGAGGATTCCATGCCTAATGAGATAAATACTAGTGACCTACTTCTCTTTGATCTCCATCTCTGTCTCTCTAAGGCGTGTGTGTAGAACAATCTAAATATATTGTTTCTTTCAGGTACACCACGGGGGTGCGGGAACAACTGCAGCTGGACTCAAAGCAGCTGTAAATTTTTATTATTCCGCTGTTTGTGCTACAAATTACTTAATTGCAACGATTGATTTTAGCCATATTCTTGTTTTCTTCAGTGTCCAACAACAATTGTGCCAATCTTTGGTGACCAGCAATTTTGGGGCGAGCGTGTGCATGCACGGGGACTTGGTCCCCCGCCTATCCCAGTTGCTGAATTTTCACTTGAAAAGTTGATTGATGCCATAAACTTTATGCTTGATCCCAAGGTATTTCCAGTACTTATGTGTCGTGACTTCTAAAACTATATTGCCATCAGCTGTGCATAAAATTTTCTGATGTTATGTGCATCCCAAACAAAACTTTTGTTGGAACTTACAAAAGTTAAGTAAAAAATAATTATTTTGGTTCTTGCACTTCTAAGACTTTCATCCTTATGTTTTTAAATGATCAAAGTTGGTCTATATGCTTGATTACTTACAATAAAATCTAAAATTTGTAGTCATGGTTCGCTTTTGTTCAACATTTGCTAAAAACAATTTAGTCCTTGCAAGTCTTCCGTTTAGGAAATTGATACATTGTGTACCTTATATGGAAGTTATCATTATTATTTTGCCAATTTGAATAAAATTCAACTACAATGAGGTCCAATCTTAAGATCTATCGGAAATCTAGAGACTAAAATTAGACTTTTGAAAGCATAAATGGTCAAATTTCACCCTAGGCTCTAAATCCCAATTGGTATTTTAACCAAAAAGAAAACTCTTCATGTATCATAAATACGTGAAAATGTCCATATTGCTTGGAAAGAAACGATGGCACGATGTTTCAGTCGACAAATATATTTCTTTTGACATATCACTCAGATTCAAACCTATGAACTCTTAAAGGAAGTAAAGATGTTTTAACCACTAAGTTATGCTTATATTGACGAACTATATATTACTTTCTTTGTATACTACGCAGTATTCTTAACGACATATATTTTTTTTTGGTGTTTGCTGGTTTCAAGGTAAAAGAAAGGGCTGTGGAACTGTCCAAGGCCATAGAAATCGAGGATGGAGTAGGAGGTGCAGTGAATGCTTTCCACAAGCATTTTCATCAAAATAGAGCTCTGGCTAAACCTGTACTCTCAACTCCTAAACGTGGCTTTTCGGTTAGACGGCTTCTCCATATATCTTAATCCTTTTGCTATTTTCTTTTTGAGATACATATAGTTGCTGAAGAAAACTACCTCTTAATAAAAGGCATTATTATTGTATTTTTGAGAGGCCTCCTATCCCCTGCATTCTGAGTAATCAAACATATCAATTCTTGTAATCTGATAGAGTCTTTACCTTTCTTTTAAGTGTAATATGAAATAGACTTGGTGTATGAACAATAAATACAAGTATATCACTCTGGACCAAAATAATTTACGGTTATTCTAATTCTCTACTTTTAAACAAAACAGGTTCTTAGTCAAATTTACCCATAGGTAATGTTTTGTACTTGTGATTTTCATTACTTTAAATTATTGGTTGGAATGTCATGAATCTGTTATCTAGCGCTTCAAATAACCTAAGTTGTATTTGTATTAGTTATATTTACATTATCTACGATTTTTACCCTAAGGTTTAGAGAAATGCGTTATGTAAACTCTCTAATTCTAGAGGTGCCTTTGATCTATAATCTAAGTTATTCTCTCTCGTAGTAAACTGTTCTCCCTCTGCCCATTGACATAACTAATAGACTATTAGTGAACCACGTAAATCTTTGTATATTCTTTAAGTCTAATTTGGATTTCTCTTGAGTTTTATGTTTATTTGGATTGTTTTACTTTTTCTTGAGAGTTTTAGTCTTCATGATGTAAGTTGGTTCCAGCCTTGTTTTGGTATGTTTGTAGTTTTATTGTTATTTCCTTT
The DNA here is from genome assembly GCA_031780015.1 of Citrullus colocynthis. NCBI lineage: Eukaryota > Viridiplantae > Streptophyta > Magnoliopsida > Cucurbitales > Cucurbitaceae > Citrullus > Citrullus colocynthis. Next base: position 105,925 of record QLSR01000315.1, read on the forward strand.
TGTGTACTTTGAGCATTAGAGTCCTTCATTATATCAATGAATAGTCTGGTTTTCGTTTAAAATATATATATATATATATATATACTAATTTGGTATTGATGTTTATATTTGTGCTAATTGAAAGAACTGTCATATTGCAAGGTGTTTTGAAAATGTTTAAAAAGTGTTCAGAAGCGACTAATAAGCCTCTAAACTTTCAATTTTGTATTTGATAACTCTTTAAACTTTTAGGTTTGTGTCTACTTGGTCTTTAAATTTTCAGAAGCATCTATTACATCTCTAAACTTTCAATTTTGTGTCTAATAAATCTTTAAATTTTCAATTTTAAGTCTACTACTTTTTGAGCATTCAATTTTGAGTTTAATAAGTCTCTTGCCTTTACAATTTTAAATAAAATAAAATAACCTAGTTTGTTTAACTGGATCCAAACATAATCAGGGTATGCCCGTATGAGTTCATATCTTACCTTTTCATGCTAGAAGCATTAAGTTTTATGACATCAAATTGCACCTGTATTCTATCCTAACCGACAAGTAGGAATGTGAATCAAATTCAACACCTCTTAAGCTTTCTTTGACACTTTTAGAAGCCTGTGCAATTAAATTGGTATTTCTATTGCTAATTTAAAACCTAGATAAACGAACATACAATTCTATTGATCTTACGAATTTAGCTCTATATCTAGGGTCAAAACAAAATTCTATGTCTAGGATTTTCTCATATATTGTTTTTATGACCGGCATATATTATCTTATTAGACAACCTAACCTAACTAATTTAATAATAAGCAATAAAATATTAAGGGTTGTGTGAGGACACTTTATGGTATTGACATGTTTGAATCCCATGAAAAAGAATTCTCATATAAGGAAAAGTAATGCACACAATAAATTAAACTAGCTAGAACTCATAATAATGTAAACTGAAAAAAAAAAAAAAAAAAAAAAAACCCGAAGATTGTTCTAAAGATGATAAAACTAAAACAGTAAATGAAGTACATAAATAAGAATAACTAATAAGAACAAAAGTTCAATGGAAGTAAATAAGACAAAAGTAACAACCCCTCAAATTGTGCCTTAATCTGAATAAATATAAAAGTATGATTATAAAAGACCTTAACATAACACTTCTAAAAACAACTACTCCTGTCTCCCTTCTCTCACATATAACCTCTCTTTCTCTCCCTGAATACCTGTCGTACACTGCATTGCTATTGGATTGCAAATCCCAACTTCCACTAACATGTGCTTTTCCCTTTTTACCCCTATGTTGATATTGAATTTATCATTAGAGGCATAATGATATGAAAATCCTAGAATTTTAATAATTAGGAACTCAATTATTGAATGCCTAATGACAAATTCTAAAACTCTTCAAATCAATTTGACAACAATCTTTAAATGCTCGAGCATGTAATCCTAGATCAGTCTTCATCATCACAAAGGAAGATTATCATTCTCAAAATTGAAAAGCCAAAAACTGTCTTTGTACAACCTAATGGCTAGACTTTATATACCCTCCTAAAACCCTAATGTTTGCCATAGATCTTAATAAAATGACAAAATTGATGGATATATGAGCCATTCTTTCTCAAATTCACCACAAATTTGGATCCCACGATCCAATCTAAGCCTAGAGAATAGTAAAGAAGACTCTTGTAGTGGTCTACAACCAAGTGGTGCTGAACTTCATCAAGAATTGAAGGAGAATTTGGAGTTTCAAGGGTAAGTGTTCTTGAAACTTTGGTTTTTCTTCTTAATTGCATGTTTAATCATCTAAATTGAGCATCTTAGAGTGAAAATTGATCAAATTAACTTTCGCCGCATGAAGGTTGGGAAGAAGATGAACAATGGATGGAATTTTGCAAAATCAACCCTTAATTTCACAAAATTCTTAACCATTTTTATGTCAAAATCATCTCTATTTATTAAAGAATAACATGCAATCCAATTGCATCAAAATTTGACAATACAAAATGGTTAATTTGTTGGTTAATTGTTAAAAAAAGAACCAAGCTCCTAGCTTAGTTAGTGGGAAAATCCAATCTTCCAAAATCAATTTTAAAATCAATTTTCAATGAATTTCCAAAATTGAATTAAAATTGATTTTTAATTTTTTAAAAAATAATAATTAAATAATTAAATAAAAAATAATTTAATATTTAATTAATTAAATATTATTTTAATATTAAATAATAAAATAATGTTTAATCAATTAAATATTATTTTATTATTATTTTATATTAAATAATAAAATAATATTACTTTTCCCACTTGTCTCGATTTTTCTAAAATACCGATATGAATCCCTATTCATATGATTAATATTTAAATCATATTTAAATATTATAATTAACTTTATTTGTACGTTTAATTCGTAATTAAACGTCGATATATCATACATATATCTGACTTTCTTCCTTAAGCCAAGATTTGAATGTTTCAAATTTATTCACCACATTATCTAAGATTTTAGTCCATTTATGAGCTACTAGAGGGACCAAATCGACCTACAGATCATAAGCTCCAACGATCCGAGATTAACCGGCCAAACTCTTTAACCTAGTTAACCAACATTTGTTAACTAACGGGACACTCCACTAAAGCCTGTAGCTGCACTCTCCTCACTGTAGATATATTTGTGTCCATTTGATATAACCGTCATCGATAAGTCAATCCTTCCCCCGTTGTTCATAACTTCAGCTAGGTCAATACCAATTTACCTCTGAGTTACATCTTTTCTCTTTAAGTACCATTGTCTCTCTAATGAACAATTGATTTAGGATCTAATCACTAAATCCATTCCCTCTCAGGCCAGTGAGAGGATGGGGCCCCTTGTTCAAGTCCTGGAAACAACACTTAAGAGAACAACCTCTCTTCTATCCCTAAGTTAGGTAGGAGTGAATTCCGTCTTCTATGTTCCCAACTATCTATCCGATCTTATCCCTGAAATGGGAGGAATGTTGAGCAGCGCTGTTGAGCTTACTCTTACCTATGCAGATCAAGGATAATTCTGAATAAACAGGAGTTCATAGATAGCTCAAGATTCAGATCGAGTTATCTAGGTCATCGATAAGTGAAATTAATCAGTGTTAATCGTAAACGGTGTTAATACATAACAACGATTATTTCAGGGTCAGTCTTACACAATCTCATTATGTACAATACCCCCGCTCACATGTCGCTACATGAGCAAATTCAGAATCACTTCATTTATGACACCTTACAACATTTGTAACAATCATGAAGCGGGCCGTATTCAATAGTGTCTCCAGGAAGAGGTACCTAACCTGATCCATATACTATAGACTATGGAGGCTACTTACTCGAACTTGATCCTGTTTATGTCTCCACATAAAGTCCAAGTACTCTTGATAGTAGCCAAGGGTTCGTAGTTTAATTGGATTTAGAGTTAATAAATAATTAATTCACTTGAATAACTTCATATGTACTAAAAATCACCTATTTACAAAACTACGAGTTTTAGGACATACAATCCAACAAAAAGTACCATTATTTAACTTCTTTTCGAAAGGACAAAATTGGAAACAACAAAATAGATTAACACTAATAAATAAAATATAAATAATAACTTTGAGCCCTAATTGGTTCATATCATGCTCCCCCTTTCGAAGGATTTGTCATGGAATCTAAATTGTCACTTTATAAAGCAAATTTGTAGTCAGGAGATGTTAATGATCTAGCTCTCTTTTGATCATTCTTGAACTTTCGACCATGGATGAGTTCATAAACAAGTTTGGAGCAATATTTTCTAAATGACGTCTTTGTTTTGTACCTCAAACTGGGAAGATGATTAAAAGGTTGCGAACTAATAATGGTCTAGAATTATGTGAATCTGAGTTCAATGAGTTATGTAACATTGAGAGAATTGTTCGTACCATATTGTCAGGGATACTTTGCAGCAGAATAAAGTTGCAGAAACATATGAATCAAACATTGTTGGAGATAGTGAAGTACATGCTCTCTAATGTTGGGTTGGCTAGAAGGTTTTGGGCAAAGGCAGTAATTACAACGTGTTATCTGATCAACCGTGGACCTCACATAGATATTGATTGTAGAACACCTTATGAGGTGTGGTGTCACACCCCCTCCCAAGTTTACCTGCATAACCTGAAAGGAGATGTGAGGACAGTATACATCACCCCTCTTGTGACGCATACCATCCGTTCCTTCACACACATTCTGAACTGTTCACAATGTAATCTCCACATTCTAAGACATTTTAAACATAACATATAGGAAAGTATATACAAGCCAAAACAAAATTCTCTCAACTCTTTTACATGTCGTTACACAACCCATAGTTCAATCCTTAGTAATTGTACATACATATCTACATGCCACCTAAGAAAGGTTTAACATACAACTGACACTTCAACAAGTCGAATTATTCAGAGTCTCGAAGCTTAAGCAGGGCGAGTGGGAGTAGGCAAAGCACCAAAAACGTCCTTGCTACTTGGAGGGGAAAGAAAACATTGAAAACATGAGCTAAAGGCCCAGTGAGTGACAATTTTAACAAACCATTTTAGTTCGGAAATCATCAGTAGTAAAACTATGCTCAACATTAAACATAAAACATGTAATCACTTCAAATACATTAGTTATAATAAACTTAATTGCCCTTATCACCTCATACATGATTTTCAGCAAATCATAAGAAAATAGTTTAAGTGCAGTACTTTTCCCTTAGTTGAAGTGGAGCAAAACTCAACACCCCAACGTCGAAAGCATATAAGGCTCGATGCTGAGCAAGACTTAACACACCAGCATATAACCTCTATGTGCACATAGAAATATGGCGGGTTGCCCATGTACCTTCTCATGTCCTTGAGTATTAGGTCCCGGGAAAATTCACATGCCTTTTTAGCATTGAATCTCCTCTAAAACATTACATAGGCGGGTTGCCCAAGTACTAGGTCCCGGGGAAACTCACATGCCTATTTAGCATTGAGCCTCCTCTAAAACATTTTCCTTTTTAGAAACAACATTTCATACAAACCGTTCGTATACAAATCGTTCATAAGAATACAGGGCAATTATTAGATCAATAATATCTCATCAACATGCTTTTCAATAGCTTTAAGAACATAATGTTTGTCTCATAAAGCATTTAATCAGAAATTCACATTTCATTGGAAAGTCGAACTATTATGTTCAATAAAATCATTTTAAAGTAAAAGAAATGTCACTCACAACTCTTTCTAGGCCTGGAATGGATTATAAGCCTTTCCTATCTCTTCTTGGCCTGAAACAAAGATTTCCCTTGTTATACTTCTTTTCCATTCACAAGAACATAAACAACAACTTATCATATGCTCAATGTTTATAACACATCATGCGGTTAAGCTTTCATTAGTTTATTCTCAAGCCTTAACTCTAAATCTGTAACTACAAGTTATCCCTTACCCTTCTGCTATACCTTGATTTCCAAGAACAAGCCTTACGTGCAGCTCACTTGCTGTTATATCAACACTTGAGCCTTAGTTTCTCCTTAACAAAGCTGACTGTTACAGCTTGATGTCTCAACTTAATCCCTGCTAAAAACGCATTTCCAGCCCATATTAAGACTTCTCTTCTATGAACTTGTAAAGAATTAAGTCCCACAGCTTACCTCAAAATTTCAACGCTTAACTCTTTTTCGTTCTCCAGTTATGCCAAACTTACTCCATGTTGCTCCGGATTGCATAACAGCTCTGTAGTTGCTGCTTTTACCTAAAGATTCATGTGATAAACTTCGATTTCAGCTTAACCATCCTTCATAAGACTTGTTAGTAATTATGTTAACTTACTAACCTCAAAATTTCAGCCCCAAACTCGGCTTCCTTGTGTCGTTCTACTCCAAACAACAACCACTGTTCAGTCTGTGCGTCTATGATCAGTCCTTTGTTCTAGCTCGGATTTGAGCACCAAAACAGGTAGAATTTCGCCCAAAAACTATAAGAACACCTTCCTCTTCCTTCTCTGGTGGTTTCTCTGAAAGATGGAACTGACTTAAGTTCTCGAAATGTCTGAAAATAATTGAATTCACCTATATATATACTGCCGACTTATCCCTCACAAGTACCAAGATGATAATGCCGACTTACCCCTCACCGTAGGTTGGCGCTGGTCTTTCCTTCGACGCAAGGCACTCATGTCTATGTTCTCCTCCAGCGTCTTCAGCAACTAACCATTCCCAACGCATGGTGTTCTCGGCACCTCTTACTTCCGATGCATGCAACATAGTCACTCACATCACTAGCTTCATCGCGTCAAGACCATTCTATCTTGGACGCCATGTGACTTCAGCGCATGGCTATCTTCGATACATGGTAACCTCAATGCATGGCTGTCTTCGGCGCATGGTGACTTCAACGCATGGTTCAATCATATTTCTTTCCCCGCCAATGATCACTTTTCCTTCGATGTGCCGACTACCTCATCTCACAACCCTTCTTGATTCAATCAACAACGCATGGTTCCTCAAATAATTCAGCTTCCCGCTACTTTCACCTACGCATGGTCTTGGCCACCACTTCATTAAAATTTTACTCCACTTCTTGGCTACTTCTCAACTAGCACGCATAACCTCAATCGCATTGCTCTCCCTAACATTTGGTTTTACACATCGGGGCTTACATGTGGTCTAGTGAGCTTGCAAATTATTCTTTATTAAGAGTTTTTGGTTGTACTATCTACTATCATGTTAATAAGGGTAAATTTAGAACGAAGAGCTAAAAAGGTTATATTTGTGGGTTTTGGGGATGGAGTTAAGGGATATAGAGTTTGGTCACCTTCTGTGAGTAAAGCTATACCTAGTAGGAATGTGATCTTTGATAAGAATTCCATGTTTAACTCAAATGTAAATATGTTGTGACGTCTACTGGTGTGGGGGAGAGTAGTAGTATTGATAAACAGGTAGAGATGCAATTCATTTCAGCTATGAATAAATTACAACACCAAGGTGGAGAAGGTCAACACTTTACTACGGAAATTGAGGTGGCTGAAATTTCAAAAAATGTTGTGCCTGAGAATTCTAGTTGACAAACATATCAACCAAGTATAGCTCATGATAGAACTTGAAGAGTTGGTGTTGGCCCCCAAAGAGGTATGGTTTTAAAAATATGATAAATTATGCACTATGGGTTGCTGAAGAGGTGGATCCTGTTGAGCCACCCACCTATAAAGAAGTAATTTCGTATAGTCAGTCTACTTAGTGGCTTGCTGCTATTGGAGATGAGATAATCCTGCTAATATGTTCACCAAACCAGTTCCACATGCTAAGTTCCAACATTGATTGGACTTGCTGAATGTTCTAAATTGTTAGTAGTCCCTTCTAGGACACTCTAAGGCATGAGGGAGAAGTCTGAGTACATTTGACAATGTGTTTTATGATACATCTGATACATCTATTATCTGTGAGAGAATTCAAGTCATGGTGGAGATTTGTTGAAATGCCTTGAATCCTAAATCTAATTAGAATTGATATTTGATATATTTAATTATTTAAATATTTTTCTTCTCCACCTAGAGTTTAGAGAAGAGAAATGCACTGTATAAACTCTCTAACCTTGACATTATTTATTCTGTGGCATTCTGTAATCTTGTAACATTCTCTTTAATAAAATTGTTCTCCTTCCCGTTGACATAGTTAACACATTATTAGTAAACCATATAAATTTATGTGTTAATCTTCTCTATTTTTTACATTCTTTTGTATTCTCTAATTGTTGATTTTGTAACAATGAGCTCAGGCTTAGTTAGTCCATGGATTTAGCCATTGTGCTCAACTAATTAGATTTGGGCCTTAGTTGGATTTGGGTCAAATTAAACCTATTTTTGGGCTAAATTGAACTTTAGCCCAAATATTAATATCAAATTCGATCAAATTATTTTATTCAATCCAATAGTCATGATGAAACCACATAGCTTCATCAGGATTTGCCAATTTTTGTCTTCAATTCCAATTTGGGACACATATCAACCTTTAATTAGTCCCAAGTTTGATCATTTGTAATTTTGTCATTAATCTGAGAAATGGTGTGACAATCTGTGATGGTCCAAAATTTCTCAATTAACAGCGATTGGTCCAAAATTTCTCATTCAACAAGGAGATAATTTCATCCTTAAAATGGACTCACGCCCTCAATTTTCTCTTTCATTTTCATTACTTTCCACACTATTGTCAAATTCTTCTTTCACATTCTCTTCTACTGGTGTCTCTGCTTCCTCATTCTCTTTATCTAATTTTGATTGAGAATTATTTATCTCTTTATTTTCAATGGCTCTTCTTTCCTTATTGCCAAAAATATATTTAATTTTTCTTCTTGTGCTCTTGGAAAATTTGCATCTTCTCCTTCTTTATGTGATTGATTGTGTTTTGGTATGCATGCTTGTTCTCTTGAGACTTGGCACATCAAACTCCATTTGAGTGGAATTATTTCCGTAATATATTTTATTATAGAACATAGCTGCAAAATAAAAACAAGTAAAAGAAAAGTGAACCTCACAATTCACTCCCTCAGAAGCTTTACTCAATAGGACGAAATTCACTTGTGTCTACATTCTTTCACAAATATGTCAAACTCCAACAAAGAACTAGTAGAATTCAATAAAAAGAAAACTAAAAATCAAGAACCTAATGTTCAAGTTTTAGCAAACTAGACAAGGAAGTAACAAAAACATAACATCTTTTAGAATTAAGAGTTTAAGATTCAAGATTCAAAGAGTCAAGACGAACAAAAATAACAAACAACTAGACAATATCAATATTAAAAATGAAACAAAGAATTATGAATAGAACCGAAACACAAATTTTACCTCGATTTCCAAGTTTGCAACTACGATTTTACTTCCAATTTCCTCCCCAATTCTACAATTTCTGTCACAGCTCGCCTTTCGATTCTTTTTGCCTATTGAAACACTCAAACTTCAGCAACCAATTAACCTTTGTCCCCTCAATCACAATGCCAAGTTTCAGCAATCAATTGACTACGATTTTAATGCATTTTTTTTTCTTTTCGAAGGAACACAGCAAGAGCCCTAATTAGAAAATAGACGGAAGAAAAACATATATCCAATTTAGATCCTAGGCTCTAATACCAATGATATGAAAATCCTAGAATTTTGCAAATTAAGAATCCGATTGTTGAACCCTTAATAACAAATTCTAAAACTCTCAATTCAATTTGACAATAATCCAAACGGAAGGATTAGATTTTGGATTACCTTATGATCAAAGACCAAGAGATAATGAGAACTAGTCCTCTACTCAACGTTTATGAATAATCCACAAGCAAGTTGATCAATTTTACTTGAATGCTCAAACATGCAATTTCGATCAAGAATTGCAAAAGGTTGGTGATGAATCTCTGTCATCAACACAGACGAAATAGTATATTGATATGCCCTTTAATTGTTAATTTTTGTATTTGAATTCTAAAATAGAATCAAAGTGTGTGATTTAATTGGTTTTGCTATGAGATTGAAGGTTGGATCCCATCGGAACTAACATTCATGTTGTGGGAATCTGTTCTAATAAATTTTTGTGTTGTAATATAAAGGCTATATCTTGGAAAGTGTGAACATAATGTTATGCTACGGTAATGGAAGACCTTACTACAGAAAAAATGTTACAAATATAGTCATAAATGTCTTGTTTGTAAGGTATTAGTTTGTTTACTTTGGACTAAACACGATATGAGATCACCTGGATGCTTACACAGGTTAAGAAATTGTTGAATCTAGTTTTCCACTTATCATACTACAAGAATTTTTGTCTCTGTTCATGCAAGAAAACGTAGACAGAAGGCTGTGGGTAGATCTTGTGCGCACATTTTTTGATATTGCATTGGCAGAAATGCCCATGCAATGAAACTTGTGGGTAGAAATCACATTTCTGTCCACGTTTTATGCATGAGCAATATGATGGATAAATGAGCATGCAACAAAAATTAATTTGATCAATTTTCACTCTAACATGCTCAATTTAGAGGATTAAACATGCAATTAAGAAGAAAAACCAAAGTTTCAAGAACATTTACCCTTGAAGTCCAAATTCTCCTTCAATTCTTGATGAATTTTAGCACCACTTGGTTATAGACCACCACAAGAGTCTTCTCTACTATTCTCTAGGCTTAGGTTGGATGATGGGATCCAAATTTGTGGTGAATTTGAGAAAGAATGAAGGTTGGGAGGAAGATGAACAATGGATAGAATTTTGCAAAATTAACCCTTAATTTCACAAAATTCTTAAACATTTTTTTGTCAAAATCATCTCTATTTATTAAATAATAACATACAATCCAATTGCATCAAAATTTGATAATACAAAATGGTTAATTTATTGGTTAATTGTGAAGAAGACAACCAAGCTCCTAGCTTAGTGGGAAAATCCAATCTTCAAAAATCAATTTTAAAATCAATTTCCAATGAATTTCCAAAATTGAATTAAAATTAATTTTTAATTTTAAAAATTAATGAAATAATTAAATAAAAATAATTTGATATTTAATTAATTAAATATTATTTTAATATAATTTTAATATTAAATAATAAAATAATATTATTTTTCCCACTTGACCCTGATTTTCTAAAAAACTGATATGAATCCCTTTTCATATGATTAATATTTAAATCATATTTAAATATTATAATTAACTCTATTTGTACATTTAATTCGTAATTAAACGTCGATATATCGTATATATCTTACTTTCATTCCTTAAGCCATGATTTGAACGGTTCAAACTTATTCACCACATTATCTAAGATTTTAGTCCATTTATGAGTTAGTAGAGGGACCTAATGGACCTACAGATCATGAGCTCCAACGATCCGAGATTAACCGGCCAAACTTTTTAACCTAGTTAACCAACATTTGTTAACTAACGGGACACTCCACTAAAGCTCGTAGCTGCACTCTCCTCACTATAGATATATTTGTGTCCATTTGATATAACCGTCATCGGTAAGTCAATCCTTCACAGGTTGTTCATAACATTAGCTAGGTCAAATACCAATTTACCTCTGAGATACATCTTTTCTCCTTGAGTACCATTGTCCCTTTAATGAACGATTGATTTAGGATCTAATCACTAAATCCATTCCCTCTCAGGTCAGTGAGAGGATGGGGTCTCTTGTTTAAGTTTTGAGAACAACACTGAAGAGAATACTTAAGAGAACAACCTCTCTTCTATCCCTAAGTTGGGTAGGAGTGAACTCCGTCTTGCAAATTCTATGTTCCCAACTATCTACCCGGTCTTATCCCTAAAATGGGAGGAATGTTGAGCAGTGGTATTAAGCTTACTCTCACCTATGCAGATCAAGGGATAATTCTGAATAAACAGGAGTTCATAGATAGCTCAAGATTCATATCAAGTTATCTAGGTCATCAATAAATGAAATTAATCAGTGTTAATCGTAAACGGTGCTAATACGTAATAGAGATTATTTCAGGGTCAGTTTTACACAATCTCATTATGTACAATACCCCCGCTCACATGTCTCTACATGAGCAAATCAGGATTACTTCATTTATGACACTTTACAACATTTGTAACAATCATGAAGCGGGTCGTACTCAATAGTGTCTCCAGGAAGAGGTACCAAACCTGATCCATGTACTATAGACTATTGAGGCTACTTACGCGAACTTGATCCTATTTATGTCTCCACATAAAGTCCAAGTACTTATGATAGTGGCCAAGGGTTCGTAGTTTAATCAGATTTAGAGTTAATAAATAATTAATTCACTTGAATAACTTCATATGTACTAAAATTCACCTATTTACAAAAACTACGAGTTTTGGGACATACAACCCAACACAATACCTATGCTACAACTTTCGTCAGGAAAACTCGATTTATGCCCATGCATGATACATCAGTAGATAGTGTTTTATGTCTACACACAGGTAAACGTGGTCAAAAGCTTCATTTTTGCCCACACATAAAACATAGTCATAGGTCTATAACTGAGAACACATTTATTATTATATTATATGCTTAGGGATTAATATTTAAAATAAAAATAATTTCAATTTCTTGTAACAAAATATGTTCAACATCATAACAACAAGTTTAGACAATGTATTCAAACCCTAATTCCTTAACCATATAAAATTTGAAAAACTATTCTTAGTGTTTGTTTCCTGAGCTATTAGCTTTCATTTTGGCTATATAAAATGAACAAAATAATATTAAATACACAAAAGATGCTTCGATTGGTTGGTTGGTCTGCACAAAAAAAAAAAAAAAAAAAAAAAAAA
>QLSR01000315.1:118410-172791 GCA_031780015.1 Citrullus colocynthis
CAAAAAAAAAAAAAAAAAAAAAAAAAAAGGACATTTCAGGCTTTCTTCAACATATATAGACCTGAAAAGCATAATATTAATGTCCAATAAGCACAACATGCTCAAAATTAATAAAGCAAATTCATTTACATGACTTTCAAAATGGTATTCAAGACCAAATAAAAAGTACCTAAAAAGTGTCTAAATGACACTTTAACTCCCAAAAAACTTCAAAATGCCTAAATATGACTTTTCAAACTCAAAACCAACCCAAAAAGTGTCTAAGTGATACTTTCTCTCTTAAAACAACTTACAAAGTTTCTAAAAAATGTCCAAGAGACTTGTTAACTCCCAAAACAACCGAAATAGTTCTCAAGTGTTATTTTGATTTTCAAAACCAACTAAAAAGAACATAAAAAGTGTCTAAATGACATTTTAACTCTCAAAACAACTTAAAAATGCCTAAGTGTGACTTTAAAACTCAACCAACCCAAAAAGAACCTAAAAAGTAAGAGAGGAATTATAACTACTTACATTCTAACATGATTTTATCAATCACACACAAACAATAACTTACCAATCAAACAACTAAGGTTCTCAAAAGAAAGAGTAATAACTAATAACAACTCCTTACATTCTAAAGAGAAACAACTAATAACAACCAAACAACTTTGTAAGTGTGCAACCACAACCTTAAAAGTTAACTTGAATACTCCGAATTCTTCTCAAACTACAAACAATAAATTCTCAATGATATTATAAACTAATTATAGCACATCGACTATTGATGATGCAATACGCTAACCACTATCATCAAAGTGGAATCATGTAACTTTCAAGACCAGTTCATTAACAAAAACATTCATTCGAGTTTATTCTTATGTAAGCATATGGAAATAATGACATAATTACATTAATCTAGCACGCTAATCATCAACCTATTAAAGATATGACTACAAAACTCATTAACAAAAATATTAACATTAGGAACAAAATCATTTTCAATCGAAGCCATAAATAACTTATCAACAAAACTAGAAAACAGTAACATAGTAATAATGGAATAGCAGATAAAACATTCCCCACCTAATCAAACAATGGGTAAAGAGAAGAGTATTATTATATGGTCAACTAAATTGTTACAAACATTCAAACTTTCAATCTAATCGTACTTGTTCAGTTCCTGAAACTAATCTTCATAAAACTACTAGAATGTACACAAATCAACAAATAAGCTAGAACAATTAAGCTACAATTCTTACACACGCAACAAGAAACAAACAACCCAACATGATGGTTCAAAATAACAAAACTTGTAAGTCATGCCAAGAGCATAAAAAAGTTAATTAGGACACAAAAAAGATTCAACAAACAATACCTTAATCTATTGACAATAACACAATCACTTGACAATCAACTAAACTATACCACCTCTAAAATTACAACAAAATTATGATAAACCAATTGAAAAAAACCCTAATCCACACCCTCCCTTTCAAAAATATATATTAAATTCATGATAAAAAAAAATATGCACTAGAAAATATTAAAAGATTGAATAGGCAATAACCTTGTAATTTCGGATGCTCCAAACACGTTGTGAATAAGGGTAAATGTAATTAATAGTATATAACCTTCAAATAATAGAGGGAAAAAAAAAACAATTAGAATCAAAGAAAGAAAAGTTGAACTAGAGTGTAAAACCTTAAGGGAGATTGAAATCCTAGATTATTAGGGCAAAACAAAATGAACCTCATAGTTCAACTAAACAGGGAGGTTGCTTAAGAAAACCCCTCATCTTCCAATAAAACTTATCCAATCCCAAACTCCAGAAAAATACAAAGAATTTTAGCTTGAATAGACTATCAAATGATCCTTTCAAAAGTGTTGCAGTGGTGGCGACAAGGTTAACGGTGGAAAACGTCATCGACGAGTTGTACGAACTGGCCAGACGTTGGGAGAAAGCAGTGAAGGTTGTTAGCAAGTTCGGGCAACGACTAGTCAGGTGAAGGATGGACGAAAAATTGCAGCGACGACATAGATCTAGTGGTGGACGAAGAGCTCACACGTGAAGAAGAAGGTGGGTTGGAGGGATGGGGGTTGGCAACTACAAGAGAGAAGGGGAAGAAGAAGATTGGACCAGGTTTCTTTTTTTTCTTTTTTAAATATTAACCAAATCAAAGTGGAAAAATGAGAGGGAAAATGGAAGATGGGGGGAGAGTGAGAGTGAGAGTGAAAGTGAGAGGAAATGAAAGATGAGCAGGGAGAGTTGAGGGAAAATCGAAAATGAGGGGAGAAAGTGAGGAAAAGTAATAAAAAAAGAGTGGGAAAAAATTGGGTAAGATTTTAAAACGCATTTTTGCGTGCGTTGTGTTTGCAGAGGTTTGTTTCTACCCACAGTGTGTGTGGATAGAAACTTTTAGTATATGCCCACATTTTTTGCGTCAGGAAATACTTAAAGTTTTTACCCACGCACATCGCCTGAGCAAAAACTAAAATAAACGTTGGAAAAAAAAATGTGTTTGACTAAGTCCACACAACTTTCTACCCACACACATCTTTTTGTCGACATAAATTGTCACATCCCCTCTCTGATTACCTACATAACCTGAAAGGAGATGTGAAGACAATATTCATCACCCTCTTGTGACGCATATTGCCTCATCTTACATAACTTCCTACACAAACATTTCCATACGTATACATTCATAAAATTCAGCCATATTAACGCATGGTCATAACATAATAATCTATTCATGTACACAATGCACTTTTATAACATATTCTCTCATAACCCACTTATAAACAACTAAATCTACATGCCACCAGTGCTAAGTTATTTACACGTACAACAACGAGAAAATAAACTGTCTTTGGAAACTCGAAGCTTAAGCAGGGCGAGTTGGAGTAGGCAATGCACCAGGAACGTCCTTGCTACCTAGGAGGAAAAGAAAACATGAAAAACGTGAGCTAAAAGCCCCGTGAGTGACTAATTTTGTAAAATTATCTTTTGTTCGAAAACAGGCATGTTAAAATCATAATAACGCCATAAACGTAAACGTGATACAAATAATGATTTCTGTAAAATCATAATTTCAACAACATAAACAAATCACATATGTTCATGCCAAAATCATCGTATACGAAAAACAGTTCGTTCTAAAAAACTTTCCCTTCCCTTAGTCAGGGCGGAGCAAGACTCAACGCACCCCACGTCGAAAACATCCTTAGTTGAGGCAGAGTAAAACTCAACGCACTCAACGTCTATAAAAATCCTTAGTTGGGGTGGAGCAAGACTCAACACACCCAATGTCACAACCTCTATGTGCACATAGGAATATGGCGGGATGCCCAAGTACCTTCTACGAGTCCTTCAGTACTGGGTCCCGGGGAAACTCAGATGCCTTCTCATGTCCTTCAGCATTGAGCCTCCTCTAAAACATTTTAGAAACCAGTATTATACGTAAATAGTTCACAAGAAAATCTTTCATGAAAATCAGATATATCACGATAAATAACATTTCAAGACATGTCATTCAACACCTTATAGAAAATGGATAAAACATGCCTTGTGAATAATATCATCAAACACCATGCTTTTCAAGAAAACAGTTCATCTCAAAGTCATATCTCATAAGAAAAATCAAACTAAACATTTTCAATAAATTCGTTTCAATGAAAGAAAAGTGTCACTCACAACTTGTCCTTAGGCCCTGAGCGAATTATATGCCTTTCCGAGCTCTTCTTGGCCTGTAAATACACATTCCTCACGTTACGTTTTCCTTAAACTTCCTTTACATGATCATTAAATGTGCATATTTAAACTCTAATCATGATTCACTACCAAAACTCCCTTTCTTTCCTACACATAATAAGCGAGATTCTATGTCACTAGCGAGATTACCAACGAGATTTCACCTTACTAGCGAGTTTACTAACGAAATTACACAACAGGTCACGGCACTAGCGACACCAGCATGAGCGGTACCAGCGAGACTACCTGATGAGTGATACTGAGCGAGAGCCAGTGAGATTTGTGAGAGAAAATCCTCCTTTACACGACCAGCGACACCAGTGTCGCTACTCACGCTCCAATCCTCAGCGTTACCTGCTTCCAAACGGCACCCGACAATAGAGTTTCCTCCTTTCCTGTTTGTTCTCACTTCTGTCAATTCAAAGTCATATTTTCAGCCAGATTTAGAACTTCTTTCCTTCTATAGACTTGTAGAGAAACATGCTTTCTAGCTTACCTCAAAATTTCGTGGCTTAACCCGTCCTAGATCGCCAGATATTGCAAGTTTTCTCCGCACTGCTCCAGATTGCACAGAAATTTCGTATCAGTAACTTTCAGCTAAATTTTACATGTTTCTAATCCATTTCAACCCAATCTTCCTTCATAAAAGTTGTTCAAAATTGAGTTAACTTACTAACTTTAAAATTTCAGCCCAAAATTCAATCTCTTCAGCTCGATATTCACCAAACACCAGACCTAGTTCGAGCTGTGCGACAGCAGATGAAGCTTCTGTTTCAGCTTCAGTTTTACCATGAAATCTTCCAAAACCTTGCACGAAATTACCCTAGAACTCTTCTTCAACCTCTCCACAACGTGCAGCTGAAAAATAGCATAAAATTTCGTTTTGAAATGAGTAGAATGAAGTCGGCAAAATTTTCTGTCCAAAGAAAGGTTAAAAACCGACTTCTCATCCTTATCATCTCTTTTTCTTTTTCTTTTTCTTCTCTTTTCTTTTTCTACTTTCTTTTTTTTTTCTTTTTTTTGTCTACTTCCCTTTTTAGTTTTCATTTTTTTTTTAACAATATGTGATTATTAATACTAGTTCGCTTAAAGCTTTTGAACGTGCTTACCAATTAGGTGCTTACATAAATGAAGTTTTGCCCACACATAGTAAATTTATCGCATAAATTGGATTTGCCAACATTTTTAATTGTGTCAGCAAAAGTAAATGTGGACACAACTTAAAATTCTTGTAGTGTCGCTGATATGACTTTTAAACTGCCATAAAGAGGTACATGCTTAAGGGCCTTGGTATATGAACTTGATGGTAACAGAGTCGATATGTATGAAAAATGATGCATACCTAGAGACGCTTGGAGTGAATAAAAGAGATGCACGCCAAGTGAGTTTTGTCTGTAGGAAAAAGTTGTACGCAGAACTATGTGTATAAAAGAGGTGCACATCTCATAATTAAAAGAAAAGGTGACGAAAACAAGAGAAGAGAAAGTTTAAGCGTCACCATCATTTAACCCAGATGTTGATTGAATATGTCTGCGACCCAATTGTTGGGATTTATACCCTAGAACCTCGTAATTTATTAGTTGATTAATTTAATCATTAATTATACAATATTAATTTATCTATTAACCGAAAAATCCAAGGTTATTGCATGAAGTCTTGAACATGTATTTAGTTGACATACGGGTGAATCATGTTCAAGAAATGACCCACTTTGTAATAGTTACAAATGGTATAATTCAAACCGTTTATGTGGAAACATGTGCTTTGGAGGTATCATATACAAAGAATTTGTATAAGACTGGACCACAAAATATTTAATCTCTCTTCGTAAATTCATTAATTGTTGAGATTAATATTTCGTATGATAATCATATGCGACTTGATCTTAATCCTGAGCAACTTATGAACTCCTGTATGTGAGGTCAGTCTTTTCATTTGCACGAATGAGATGGGCCGAGTTACCAACTTAATAAGGTAATTTTTTATTTAATTGTCTTAAATTATTTAGGTGACCATTTTATTTTTGGGGCAAAAATTTAGTCATTGGGTGGTTAAGGCAATTCAATTTAAATTAATTGATAAAGATTTAGAAAATATAGATTTAATTCAATTGGTGGAAAATTTATTTAATGTTGAAGGAGATTGGGTTAATTTAAGATAAGTTGGAGGTAATTTGAAGGTTTAAGAGGGAAAAGGAGAAAGAAAAAAAAAAAAAGAAGATATATATTTATTAATGAATTAGGATTAGGGGTTTAAAAAAAAGAGAGAAAAAGGAAAGGGAATATTAGGTGGGGATAGGGTTTGAAGAAGAGGAAGGAGATGATATATATATATTTATGGTGTTCTTGAAAAATGTGCAATTAAAGGGAAAAAAAAATTCAATCTTCTTCTTCCTTCTTCTTGAGCACCACCCCATCTTCCTTCGTCTTTCTCTCTCTGCAGTTCTCCCACGTCGGCTACCTCGTCGATTGCCCTCACCACTTTCCTTAGATGAACATTTGTCAGACATCGACCCCTGCTTCGATCGCCTCACCGTCCACTGCCTCATGTAGCCAGTGAGTTCTCTCTCTCTCTCTCTCTCTCTCTCTAACCCACACTCATTGGCATTCAACAACAGCAGTAGGTCTCCACTCTGCAACCCACACTGTTGCCGTCCTTAGTTCTTTGTCAAGTTCGCTGTGTTGTCGTTCGAGTAGAAGTCTCTAACTAAGGAGCTATTGGCAAGCGTAGGTGTTGAGATTGGTGCCCTAAATCTCGTGGGTCTCGTAGTTTCTAATCTATGTAAAGACAAATTATTTATTTAATAAAATAATAGGTATTTTATTTTAAATTTAGATTACATTTTACTCGATCGAATAAACTAAGATCTAAAATTATTATATGTAGTTTGAATAGTATGTAGTAGACATTGAAATGGATCTTGTTCAACTAATAACCTAAAAGGTCTGCAGTATATGCATAAGGTTGGGTACATCCTAGTGACATGGTGGATACGACCCACTTTGTAATTGTTACAAGAGTGGTAAGTGTTACAAACGATTTGATCCAAATTGTTTCTGTGGAGACATGTGAATGGGGGTATCCTGTATAAAGAGTTTATATAAGACCGGACCACAAATTAGTCTCTTATTATAACACTGTTGATTAAAGACATTAACGTTTCATTAGGATGACTATAGGTAACTCGATCTCAATCCTAAATAAGTTATGGACTATTGTCTATGAGGATAATCCTTTGATTTGTATGAGTGAGAGTGGCTCGTGTCACCGACACAATAAGCCTACCATTTGGGGATCTGTCCGAGCAGGAAGATGAGAACATAACTACATAAGATGGAGTTCACTCCTTCCCATCCTTGGGGAAAGTAGATAAATTGCTCTCTTAAGTGTTAAGTCCAAGTCTTGAACAAGGGGCCCTTCTTTCTCATTCACTCAAGAAGGATTTGTTTATGGTGGGACCACAAATAGGTTGTTCATTAAAAGATCAGTAGAACTTAAGGAGAAAGAAGTAATTATAGTGGTAAAACGGTAATTTTGACCCAACTGTAATTACGAGCAATTTGTGATGGGCCAACTTATTGATGACTGTTGATAACTTGTAGAAATACAAGTTATTATAGTCTTTTCTTAGAATAATGGAGAGAATTTAATGAATCATGCAACAATCTTGACTTAAAATAAGCATGTTGATAAAAATCTTCTCTATGTTAAGCATGTTGAATTACTTAAAGTGTATTTTCTTACGATAAAACTTATCTCGAACGCCTGATATTTTGCAGAAAATGCCTAAATTGAATGTGTAAGCCCCGTACCTGGCATTGAGAGAAGGCAAGTGAAGAAGAAACTATGAGATGACCATTGAGTAGAGAAAGGTGGCCGAGTTGTGTGGGAGTAAAAATAGCTAAGTGTTGGCTATGCATTGGTATGGCTATGCGTTAAGAGTATAGTCGAGGCCTGACGGGAGTTGCCACTGATGGCTATGCGTCGAGAAGGTAGCTTGGCATGGATGTAGAAGTTTAGGGGGGGAGGGGGATGCGATAGGCGTTGATCAGCACAGCCATGCGTTGAAGGCTACTGTGCGTTAGTTGATCAGCACAGCCATGCGTTAAAGAGAAGGTATGCGCCGATTAGTTAAGTATATAGAGATGAAGTGGAGATTAAGTCGGTGGTATATATAAGAGTGGACTGAGTGTTTAATCATTTTAATCACATTTCAGAGCTTGAGTTGATCCCATTTTGAAGCTGAACAATGAAGGGAGGTAGAAAAAGGTGTTTATGTTGGTTTGGAGTGGAATTCTCATGGTTTTCGTGGAGGAACTAAAGCTGGAACAGAGAGTTTGGCTGGTGTCGCTTAATCTGAGCATCGTTTAGTGTTTGGAGAAGAACGAATTGTTGAAGTTGTGGCTAGGGTTGAAATTTTAAAGTTAGTAAGTTAACTCAATTTCTAGCAATTTCCATGAAGGATGATTCAGCCGAATTTGAGTAGAAATGTTTTAAACTCCAGGTCGAAGAGATCGAAGCTGAATTGCTCGACAATTGGGAGCAATTTGGGGTTGTTTAGGAATATTTCTCAAATGAAGAGGACTTTCATTTTGAGATTTTGAGGTAAGATAAAGAACTTATTTCTTTACAAGTTTGTAGAAGGGAAGAAGTTCTAAATTTGGCTGGAAATATGACTTTTAACAGGTAGAAGTGAGAACAAATAGTAAAGGAGGAAACTCTGCTGTTGGGTGTCACTGAAAATTAAAATGTGATTAGCGAGACGAGTGTCGCTGGTGTAGGATCGGTATGGCAACCCTAGAGGGGAGTGAATAGGGTTTAATTAAACTTATTCCTAAATATGCTCAAATTAAACTAATTGAATTAATTTTTGAATTAAATTAATAAAAACCTTAATTGATGCTAAATATCAAGATTGATAAAAAAATATATGAAACACAAGATTCAATCAATCTCAACAAAGAAGGATAATAATCTATAACATGCTACTAAAAATTGAATGCAAAATAAATTGAGAAAGAGTTGGAGAAGAAGACACCGTGATTTTTATAGTGGTTCGGTCCAACTCGACCTACATCCACATTCCCAAGCGCCTTTTGGGATTTCGATTAAAAAATCTTCTTTGACTCTTTCCACGGATGAGAGTCAAACCGTTACCTTGCTCTTTTTTCGGATTCAAGAGCAAACCCGATCCTTTCCATGGGTTAGGATCCAACCGTTACAGTATTCTTGAAGTTTTAAATCACACACTAAAACTCTCTAAAAAGAGTAGATGTACAACTTTGAACTCACAATACTCAATCCTCACAATACAATGAAGTATCTCTCTAGAATAAGATGAAAAGAAAGAAATTTGAAAGCTTGTAAAGAGAGCAACAATGGTGACCTTTTTCAATTTTTGAGGATTGTAAAATTGTAAAAGTTAGGGAAACTTATTGGAGAAGATGAAGTATTTAAAAAGAAATGAAAGTGAGTGAAAACCAAATTAATTTGGATCATTAGATCTTTGTAAAAGAAAATTGAATGGTGGAGATTTAAACTCAACTAGCCGTTAGACACAAACATATAATAATATTAAATTAATCCTTTTAAAAAGGCAACTAGCCGTTAGACACAAACATATATAATATTAAATTAATCTTTTTAAAAAAGCAACTAGCCGTTAGACACAAACATATATAATAATATTAAATTCATCTTCTTTTTAAATTCATTTTCTTTTTAACATCAATCCAAAAATAAAAGACCCACCAATTGTCACTTCTCCATTTCTCCAAATGGCACCTTTCAATTTGTCCACTTTGATTAAAAAAAAATCTGCCACGTCATCAGCTCGGGATTTTTCCATTAAGCTTGTTTCTGTCATATCTTCCTCATTTAAACTCTGATTTGAGTGATTCAAATTGTATTGGAACCGTTGTTCTAAGCTCTACACAATAGATACTTCAAAACACTCAAATGGTTAATAAATAAAATCAAGTTTGTTACCATCAAAACACTAATTAATTAATCCATTAAAATTAATTAATTTGAGATTAAGGGCCAAAAAGCCAACAGCTGGGCGCAGAGGAGCTTTTTGTCTCACTAATCTCGCTGGCTCTTGCTAGGTCTCGCTCCTCAGGTAATCTCGCTAGTGTCGTGTCCTGTTGTGTGGTTTCGCTTATAATCTCGCTAGAAAAGTGGAATGTCGCTGGTAATATCGCTAGTAATATAGAACTCGCTAATTATGATTATTTTGGGAAAATGAGAGTCTCGGTGAAGGCACATGATTAGAATTTAATTATGCACTCTTAATGATCATGGAAAGGAAGTTTAAAGGAAGCTTAACGTGAAAAATGTGCATTTACAAGCCAAGAAGAGCTCGAAAAGGCATATAATCCACTTGGTGCCTAGGACGAATAGTGAGTGACTTTCTATTTCATATAATGACTAATTTTAGCAATATGTGAGTGAAAACTATCATGTCATATGGTGTATTCTTTGAATTTCTTGTGTTGTATTACGTAGATAAAGAATGTTATACGTATTACCTAAAGGCAACCAACGACCGAGGGACCATGTGTGGAGGCCTATAGGGAGTACGATATATGATACATAGTGCTGAGAGACCATGTGTGAAGGCACTTGGGGAATTGATTGAAATGGATTCTAATGCCGAGGGACCTTGTGAGAAGGCATATAGAAACCCAATACATGATAGCTCAGTGCTAAGGGACCACAAGTGAAGGCACTTGAGCAGAGAATTGATATGGAACCCAGTGCTGAGGGACCACGTGAGAAGGCATATGGGAACTCCGTTTTAGTGAAACTCAGTGCCGAGGGACAATATGAGAAGGTAATTGAGGGTTTGAAATGTCGAGGAACGATAAGTGAAGATATTTGAATATGGAATGATGAGTATTGATACACGAGGATGAGTATGTTGAGTTTCGCTTCGCCTTAGCTAGGAAAGGATAATTGTATCACTTATGTTTTTGTGGTATTGTTGATTAGGAATTATTTTATATATATGTGATAATTTTATGATGATTCATGTTAACTCAAGGAAGTTTATTAGTAATTAGCTTAATTCAGTCACTCACTGGGCATTAGGCTCACGCTTTCTAGCTTGTTTTTTTTATTGTTTCAGGTAGCGAGCATGTTCGGGATGCCTAGCCTACTAAAGAATCTCGTTTGGGCTTGCTTCAGATCAGTTCTCTGGGATAGTTGTAAATACACAGTTTATGTACATGTTTTTGTCATGCATGATCTTGGAGTATAGTGAAAGTGGGTTTTGTATGATGTATAGAACAAATACCTGTTATGATGATTTATGATTTAAGCATCTGGTTTGAGCTATTATGTTTAACTTATGATGTTCCTCTGGCATATAGCTAGGTATAATTAATCTGGTGTTGTTTTATGTTATAGGATATGCGGGAACGGGTATGTACAGGTTGGCATTCACTTCTAGGTTAAGAAGGAAATCTGGGAGGATGTGTGACAGAAAATATGCATTCAACAAGCAGTGAAATGCTGAACCAAAGATCGCAAGACGCATGCTTTGGGATCTCTGATACCTGCAACCTAACCTTTTGACGATATTCTGTCTTGATTGCAACACTGCAATCGACTACCTACAAATCAAAGGATGACGAAAGGCAGATGCATCTTCTACATTGCATTAGTAGCAAGGAAATGTCAACATCCCAAAGTACAACATTAGCTCCATAAATAGACCAAGCCAAAGACAAAAAGAATGTTGTTGAAATCCCTGGATTTTAGTCGTCTCTAGGCAGAAGCCTTCCAAGAAGACAACCGGAGATAGATAACTCGAGAGAGTAATCTTCTTGTCGACCAGTCATCCTATCATCGCATGCAGTGAAGCACACATCCATCACTGACGAGAACAAGAGATTGTGACCACCGACTTGATATCTTGCTTTCTTATCTTTACGCTTTCTTTTGTTGCTTACTTTTGCATTTCAAGACATTGAATATTCTTGTAACAACTTCCTCATATCTATTATATTCATTTAACCTTCATGAGTTTCACTTCTCTCAATCTTTCCATTTTAGTTGTTAATGCCATGAGTAACTAAACCTATCAAGGGTTGGGGTAAAACTATCATATTTCCAACGAGCAAATCTCAAGTTTATTTCATTTTGCTTAATGTGTTTGTACTTATTGCTTATTTCCATTTAGCTAATCGAAACAAGTAGCTACAATCAACTGTTGAGAAAGGAAGTGATTGTGGATCTCATTAAGCAAAGTAAGAAGTGTTTCTAGAGATAAGAAATAATCTTAAGTTCAATAGATCTTTAAACATGTTTCGTAGAGATTTGATGCATAAGGTTTGTCAATAGAGAGGTGCAACCTAAATAAAATCAAGAACATGGAATAAAATTTAAAAAGTGTTTTGAGGATAGGTAATAACGACCCCCTAACTCTATTTTTCTCATTCATATTACACCTTTACTGTTAACTAGTGTGCACCCTACACTCTATCACTTCCATTATTTGTAGCTTATTTTTTAATTTCCTATACTTTCAATTCATTACTTTCTTACAATATCTTATAGTAAAGAGACCATTCATACTTATAAGGGAACTAAATATAAACCAAAATCCCTGTGTTCGTCTTGAGACTCACCGAGAAACTTATTTTTAGTTTATACTTGGGTTAAGAATAGGAAAATTTGTCTTAAAATATCATTTATGCATTACACATATAGTTAACAATACTAGTCATATCCATGGACACAAAAATATATCTGTAGGTGCAACTGTGGTTCTTTACTCAAGTGACCCACAGTTAATGAATGCTAATTAAGCTAATTAAAGAGTATAATTAATTTGATTTCGAATCATTGAAGCTTCTAATATGTAGGTCTATTAGGTCATCCTACTAGCTCACTAAGAGTAAAACAAGTATTAGTAAACTTTAGAATAATTTGAATTGTTCAAATTATTTAAGGAAATTTTATATTGATAAGGATTAAGATAAAGTATAATGAATTATGTTAATTATAAATGTGGTTTATAATTGAAACTATATAATATGAGAGATTTTCTTTTGAATGAGATTTAGATATTAACTTAATATGAATTAGATTCATATTAAAACTATATAGTAAAATTAATATGAATGAGATTCATATTGAAACTATAGCTTAAGAGAAAAATAAGCATTGTTATATGATTTAAATGCATTATAAATAAATATGTAGTGTTTATTTGTTAATTAATTATTTATTTATTTAATTATATTAAATTTGATTTAATGTATTTAAAAAATAATAGTTAGGGATTAGGGTTAGTGGAAAGAAGTTATAACTCCCTTCCTTCCTGTGTTAAGGAAGACAACATAGAACAAAAAAAAGAGATCCTAATAATTCTCTCTAACTCTCAAGTTCTTTCAAGAAAAACAACAAGATAAAAGTTCTTTGCAAAAAGTTTTTTCTCTTTTTCAAAAGATCCCACCATCTCATCCTTGGCCCTGAGAATAGCAAGGAAGACTCATCGGTGGTGTCCGATTCAAAGAAGAAAAGGATAGTTCGTGACATTTGTACAAGACGTGGAGAAGATTTGAATAAAGAGTTTTTCAAAGGTAAATTGAGTCGGGGCGACTGCGCTCTTGCTCTTTCTAAGTCGGGGTGACTAAGCTCGAATTTGCCTTTCTTTTAGTTGTAGGGCAGATTCATTGACTAATGTTGATAGATCTTAAACAATATATGCTACAAGTCATAGACTCTAATAACAAATAGTGTGTATCGATGATTCCTTATATCACTAATAGAGTCTATCGATCATAGAGTATCAGTCATTAATACAAGTCTATGAATGATAGATTTTACAATCGATGATAGAAGTCTATCAATGATAGAAATCTATTACTGATAAGAAATATTAAGTGGATGAACTTTATTCCTTGGTGTGTGTTTAAAGAGAATGCATAGGAAATAGGAAGAAATTGAAAAATGTCATTGATAGAATTATATATACAATATGATTACCATGTTATTAATTAGATTACACATATAATTTTATTGGAGTTTATTAGTGATATACTTCTATAAAAATTCAATCATATACTTATAATTCTACTAGATACTTATATAAACTTCTATCAGGGTTGTTTATTAGCATATTGTAGGTTTTGATTATCTCTTTGGCTTCAATTGTCAGGGTGGCTACATGTATAGATAATCGATCGATTTACCACTAAACACAGGCCTTATCAAATAAGTATATCAGTGATAGACGTATATCCATATCTATCAATGATTGCAAAATAAAATTAGTAATAGACTTCTATCAATGTCTATCACTGACTTGATAGATTTTAATAGAAGTTTATTATTATCACTAAAATCTGGAATTTCATGCTTCCAACATTCTTTTGTTCTTAAAAAGAATTTGGACATTTGTTATGGGTTGATGCTAGATTTTACTATATTTACAATTAATTTTAAGTTTTACTATTTTATAATATTTTAGCCTTGTTTTGCTATAGGTACAAGGAACCAATTCTTTGATTCCTTACCTACAAATATATATAAAATCCATAAAAGGATTGAAAATCACATAGAGTAAAATAACACCAAATTAATTTTTAATGACAAACTCCAAAATAGAAATTTAAGAGTCATTTGTTGAAGGGAATAATAGTAATAAATGTTCTAAGAAGTTATTCCCAAATTATTTAACTTTAAGAAACTTTTTAAGCTGGAGGAAATTCAAGAATAACTTTTGGATCTGCTTCTCACTTTTCACATCTCATCACCTGCAAATCAATTTTAAGAAAGGAGGAATGTATGAACGTTAGATTAGCTTTTTCTTAGAACTTACCTAACCCAAAATGACTCGATGCTATAGAAAATTGACTCAATAAAAATGTTAGCATACTACCCCATTGCTAACGTTGCGACAAAAATATATACTATATTATTTTTTTAATTTTTCATAATAATAATAATAATAATAATAATATTATTATTATTATTATAACATGTGAGGGGAGAATTTAATCTTGACTTTTGAAGTCAATAATACAAGTTTTATGTCAACTAAATTTTACGTTGAATTTGACCCTAAGCTTAATGTCACTATGACAAGGACTTAATTTAAAAATATATTCAAAGAATTGAGGAAGAAATGGAAAGCGTAAAAAAGATTAGAGATCACATCGAAAAATCGGGCACAAAATAGAAACATTAAGACAAGAGAAATTTTGTTAAAAAAAGATCTTCAAAAACTTTTTTTTAAGGAAAAATAAAAATGAAAGAACTTATAAAAGGTACCTTGACCTGAATGTTTTTTTCTTCTTTAGTTTCTTTATTTAATTAAGTACTACTTAACAAATATCTAATCCAAATAGAAATGAAACTTAAAATTTTATGGGATAAAAAGAATTTTGTCAAAAATAAAAACAAATAAACGTATAGAAGGGATGTTTTCAAATATAATAAAATGTCACAATGGATAGTAATTTTTTTATATCCGTAAGTGTTTAGGTCAATTTATCCGCACCTCGACTTATCACACACGATAACCCATGTGACTCTATAATATTTGGGTGTCAAGGAAACCCATAAGATATTAAATCTTAAGTAAGTGGTTACTATGGATTGAATTCATGACCCCTTATTATTAATGTTTCTACTATCATTAGACCAACCCATGATAGATAGTGATAGACATTGATAGACTACTATCATCTATCACTGTTTATCTGTAATAGATACTAATAGATATCTATCAGTATCTATCAATATTTATTACTGATAGACCGTACGATTTTACTATATTTGAAAATATTTTCGAAAATTTTGTCACTTAAAACAATTACTCATATAAAAATGAGAAAATAAAAGATAAATAAATATGTAATTGAAAGTAAGATTACCTGTTGGATCACGCCTTGCGAGAAACATGCGTAAATGAGGATCTATTGGTAATCCCATAGATTCATACGTTGGATCATAAACTGCATTTCTACTTTGTGGTGATCTGTTTCCAAACTTCAAATATTTTATTAAACTACTACTATCAAAATGCTTATATTACAAGTTTGGTCATTTAAGATTTCAATATTGCATTTAATACCCATAAAAGTTTAAATTTCATGTTTATCAAGTGTCTAAGCTCCAATACCTAATGGGTTGGTTGAACTGATTTTAATTATGTGAACATAAATGATCATGTCTAATAAGTTTTTGATTGTTAGGCAAAATTTGGCGACCTATTAGAGAAATATTAAAAGTTAATGATGTATTAGACAAACTGAACTTGTAATTTGATGTCAAATAGTATGTTTAGAAGGTTAGAGACTTAATATGCATTAAAATAAAACTAATATAAAAGTTTAAGAACAAAAATTAAGTTGGGAAGTACCTTGAAGTTGGAGGTGTGGTAGGATTGCTTAAGACATTTCCTTCATAAATCCAATTCCTTGAGAGGTGAAGATTGGAAGATGATGGCAGTCCATCTTGCAGATTCAATCTTGTCTATAATCAATATAACAAATAAAAAATGAATTATATATGCTATCCCTAGGGCTTATTTTAGCCTAGTTTTGAGGCTATGATAGTAAATTTCACGAGAATATATGTTTGATTTTACATTTCGAACAATTGGATTACAAAGGAAAAAGGAGCATTCAAGGTCAATTAGGGTTAAAAATTTATTCATTCGAGAAAAGAATGATTTGAAGCTAAAATGTCAAAGGGGATAGTATATGTTTCCACATAGGACACAACACATGTGCTAGACAAAGTTTTAGCACATACAACGTCTCAATACGCTAGCATTCAACATATCAACCCTACAATCGTACTTTGTAGGTTGGAACACTATTTATGACATCACGACATCATAAACATTACAACTCGACATCACAAATGTTCCCTTAAGGTTGCACAATGCTCAAAAGACAAAACCAATAATGTTTTCGTCCACTGTGTTGAAACACTATCTATGGCATCTTGACACTACCAAAAATTTTTTTTTTCTTAAAATACCCTGTGGATGAGGTAAAACATCGAAACGTTATCCTTGCATATCTAGACGTTGTCACAACTGTTATCAAAACAATCATGATAAAATTCATCCTTTGGAGAAATAGTGACTTCCTATGTGAAGAAAAAAATGACTTTCCTAACATAGCATATTTGTTAAAGGGTTCTGGGTTGTGTGCTGACATTATTGTTGGGAATTCAATCATAGTCCCACACATCGATGAGATAAAGGAATGATCATGGGCTTGTAAGGGAGGACTACTATTTCTAGTGGTGTGGCCTTTTGGGTGAAACCAAAAGCAAAGCCATGAGGGCTTATGCCAAAGTGGACAATATCATATCATTATAGAAATATCTAAACACCCATTGTCCCTAACAAAATTGGTACCAAAGTAGGACTTAATGTAGCCATTATGCTCAAGTGTAATTTGAATAGGTAACTACTCCGATGTGCTCAAGTCTAATTCGGAGATCATATGACTATTTAAAGAAACGCTCTCTCATGAGGGAAAACAATGACTTTTTCTAAAGAAAGACAAGATTCATATTTACAGTATGTTTGCTTTACCATGATAGAAGATGTGATGTTAGCAGTTCCACAAGTTAGCACATGGGCACTAACTTAGATGTTATACGAGGTGTGTGTGGTGGAAGTTATGCTGATGATTGAAGAACTTTCAGGTGAATTAAGTAGGTGAAAGTTGTACCATAAATTTCAACCAACTATCATGTAACAAAAAAGAAAAATCTTGGAAGGCTATCCAAGTGTCTACTTTTTATGGTGGAGTAGATAATAGTTCTCTAAATTGAGAATTATGATTGTTGGTGAAGTCAATGGATTCAATAAAAGTTGTGGATTCTTCATAGCTTGCTAAAATGGGTATTTGTTGGGTTTGAGAGAAATTTCACATTTAAAGGGAAGAGAAAAACTTTTGAAGAGAGAAATCCTTTTCGATGTGAAATTTTTTGAGTTCCTACATCTAAACAGGTAGAAAAGTATGACTTCCAAGTAGTACAGAAAGACCCTATGACATTACTTTTAAAGTGTTTTAATTAGAAACACTTTAAGCTTGGGTGTATTAACTCTAGTTAAATTTCCTTGAAATAACACTCTATAAATGGGATCAAATGGAGAATTTTGTCTAATTGTAACAATTTTTTCCACACATGAACTATTTCTAGTGGGTTATAGTTTTTTTTTTCCCCAAACATTAGAGAACTCTATGTAGATTCTTGTGTATAATTCTTAATTTTGTTTTTTTCTTTTAATTTTTAATTTTTTTCTATTTGTTATTTAGTAGATGGTAAGATGATAAAAAGAGGCAAAGGGAAGAGTAAGGACGTGAAACCTTTTATGATCGAACTAACCTAAACCCATTTTGATAAGATGGATTTGATTGGCAAGGTTAAAAGTAGGTTGTTTGAGTTTAATACCAAAGTCCTCCATTTGACTGGATGGTTCAAAACACTATTGTAAAGGAGAGAAAATTTTCAAATCTGCTAGTGGACTTACTTTTTTCACTTCAACACTTGAAAGATCACTAAATGATCAAATATGTACTAAAAAAATATTGATAAAAAATTAGAATAAAAAGAAGATGGTTCAAGAAGACTACTCAAAAGTGAAAAGAGAGAGAAAAATGCATTTTTTGATCTCTAAATTTTGAGTGTAATTTTTAATTTGGTCTCTAGATTTTACTACGATGTTACATTTTTACTCAAACAGTTCTATTTCGTCGTTAAACTTCAAAACATTACACATTGTTAAGGGTAAAATTGAAGCAAAGGACAAAATGATCATCTTAATACAGGATACCAAGCTTAAGGAAAGGCCAGAAGGAAGCGTGTCATAGGCCAAGCCCATACCACATGTTTTTCCTTGGCTATTGCGAAGCCAAGCTGAGCTGAGTCGAGCCCTAGGAAACTCTAGGGTTTCAACAAGTCTAGGAGTAAGGATGTGTTTCCAAGAAGGAAAAAGATTAGGGGATGAGAAGAATAACTATAGATAAGCTAGAAGATCACTAAAGGAGGTAACCTAGAACTTCTGGCTTATTCTCTATTATCTAATTCTCTTACTGACTTAGGCATTAGAGCCCCCCCTCCTGTTTTTTTTTTTTTTTTTTTTTTTTTTTTTTCTCTTTTTTTTTTTTTTTTTTTTTTTTTTTTTTTCTCTTTTTTTTTTTTTTTTTTTTTTTTTTTTTTTCTCTTTTTTTTTTTTTTTTTTTTTTTTTTTTTTTCTCTTTTTTTTTTTTTTTTTTTTTTTTTTTTTTTCTCTTTTTTTTTTTTTTTTTTTTTTTTTTTTTTTCTCTTTTTTTTTTTTTTTTTTTTTTTTTTTTTTTCTCTTTTTTTTTTTTTTTTTTTTTTTTTTTTTTTCTCTTTTTTTTTTTTTTTTTTTTTTTTTTTTTTTCTCTTTTTTTTTTTTTTTTTTTTTTTTTTTTTTTCTCTTTTTTTTTTTTTTTTTTTTTTTTTTTTTTTCTCTTTTTTTTTTTTTTTTTTTTTTTTTTTTTTTCTCTTTTTTTTTTTTTTTTTTTTTTTTTTTTTTTGCTTTGTAGGTCCTCTCTTCCCTAAATTCAAAATTTCTGTTGATGGCACGTGATGGTCAGGTGTGTTTTCCCTTGGCCAAAACTTGGCATCTACAGTTGGCGTCATTTGCAGAGAGAAAAAAGAAAAACATTCAACATAAACTCTACCACCGAACCCAATCGAGGATGGGTAAAAGAATGACAACTAACAGTCAAGGCGGAGAGGATCCTCATCGAGATCAACACTCGGAACGGGAGCAAGGTGGAATGTATCTTTAGTGTAAGTGACATGGAAGTTGTCCCATGGAGACAATTGAAGCCCTGGGAAAAGGAATGGGTGAATTGGATCCATAAAACCTGGGG
Organism: Citrullus colocynthis; assembly: GCA_031780015.1. Lineage (NCBI taxonomy): Eukaryota > Viridiplantae > Streptophyta > Magnoliopsida > Cucurbitales > Cucurbitaceae > Citrullus > Citrullus colocynthis. Next base: position 138,028 of record QLSR01000315.1, read on the forward strand.
GTCAGGGAAGAGCAGGGTTGTCTAGTCGAGGCCAAGGCTGAGGCCAACCTTGAGGTTTTCAAGGGAGGCAAGCCCAAATCAAAAGACGTTCCCAATTTTGTGAAAATAAAAGCAGAGTTGGTTTGTTTGGCAAAGGCTAGCCCTATGGTTTCCAAGGGAGGCGAGGTCGAATAAAAAAGGGCTCCCAGTTTCATGAAAAGAAAAGTAAAGTTGGTTTGTTTGGTCGAGGCCGACCCTAGGGTTTCTAAGGGAAGCGAAGCTGAATCAAAAGGGGTTCTTAATTTCGTGAAAAGAAAAGCAAAGTTGGTTTGTTCAATTGAGGTCAAGACCGAGGCTAACCCTGAGGTTTTCAAGGAAGACTAACCCTGAAGTTCTCAAATTCTCCATAAAGGAAGCAAATGGGGTTGTTCGGCCTCGGCCGATCCTGACAACCCAAGACAAAAATGGTTTCTTATTTTGTGGAGAATGAAGAGGTCAAGGATAGAAGGGTGAACATTGGAAGTAGGATGGGACCAGAGCAAAGGAAGAGCATAATTAGATTTATTAGAGAAAATATTTGATCTTGTTAAAGAAAAGATTCTGATAGAGGAGACCATGGACGAATTAGATCCCTATGACCAAAATCAAATGAAGTGAGTGATTCAAAGAGTCGAAGTCGGTACAAGACAACGCAGGCTAAGGAAGAGGCCAAAGCCGAGAGATCAAGTTGAAATGAAGAACCAAGGCCGGCAACCAATGTCGAGACCGAGGAGATCAAGTTGAAGCAAAGAGCCAAGGTCAAAGTTGAGGCTCGAAATTATTAATGGAATGTGAATTTACGATCAAAATTTCACAAAGGGTTGACCAAGGCTGACCTAAGCTCTAAAAGATAATTACTTTTACCATCCATACTTATCCAAGTACACCATACGCAATGTGAAAAATGGTTGAAGTCGAGGACGAGGCTGAGACCAAGGCCGATTCCAAGCAATAAGGGCCAGAGATCTCTACCAGCCTCATCCTAACATCTAGAAAGTTTTGTGAATCCTAAGTGTTCAAGGTTGAGGTCAAGGCTCAACCTTGCCGAAGAAAAGCTGAGTTGCTCAAGATCTAGAGGTAAATGCAAATCTGAAGTACATATCAAAATGTTAAAGAAGTTGAAAAGAGTAAAGATTCATCATTTCAAAGTGATTCAAAATCCAGATAGTCTAAGGTTGAGGTTGAGATTGAGCTCAAGGAGCACCACCAGATATTAAAGATCATTTAGAACTTTGAAACATGAGGTGATAGTCAAATACGAACATACAAAGCTTGATCAGAAAAGGCAACCACTCAAGGTTGATGAGCCCAAGTCGAGGCTGAGACTGAGGCTAACCTATTGAGGCCAAGGCTAAGGCTAACCAGTTGAGGCTAAAGCTAACCTATTAAGCTTGAGGCCTACCAACCTTACGATGTTTAACTCAAAATTGCAAATAGCCAAACCTTGATATCCATTATGAGAGCCGAGGGCAATGTTGTGGGTGGTTTGGATCGAAAGATATAATTAAACTCTAGTATAAATAGGAACGACAAAGTAAGGAAAAAGCATGATATGGATTGAAGGTAGTAACTAAAGACCAAAATGGGTTGACTTGGGCCAGTATGGTTGAGGCCAAGGATGACGCTTACCAAATGCCCAATGGGTCATGCGTTACACATGCCCCAGCCCAAAAGATCATGTTAGGTCCAGAATATGGCCGAAGGGAGACACCCGACCTTGGTTGAGGCCAGGCAGACCCTTGCCCAAATACCAATATTTCATGCTTTACGCATGCTCTAACACGAAGGATCATGTTAGGTCTTGAATATAGCCAAACGAAGACGTTCAGCCTTTGCCGAGGCTGGGCCAAATGCATAACGGGACATGCTTCATGCAACACCCAGCCTAAGGGATCATTTTAGGCCCAAAATATGGCGAAATGAAGACTTTCGGTCTTGGCAGAGGTTGAGACCGACCTTAACCAAATGAGAAACAAAGCACGCCTTTAACCTACTGGGTTATCTAGTTATCCTGAAATGACTCCGAACGATGATGGTGTGTGGCTACGAGCTTGTGGCAATGCCAAACGATGATGGCTTGCCACTACAAATAGCAGAAATGATGATGAAATAGTAGGTGCATCTGAATGGTGAGTGCTAGCAACAAGTGGCAACATCGATCGATAGTGCACAAGTGATGAGTGGTGATGTTAAATGGATGCAGCAGCAAGAGGTAGCAATGAGTAGTGGCGTGGCGGTGGTCAATCCTAAGAAATAGCATCATAGTCTTACTCGATTTCAAACAATGACTTCAAATGACAATGGCAACGAGCAGCAACTTTAGACGGTGGCAACAACAACAACAACAACAACGACCTTATCTGGGACAAGCCAGGATTGTGATGAGCAGTTTGATGGAATTATGTCAGAAGGAGGAATGGAGCTATTCAAGAGCCACACATGAAGAAATTACATTACAAGTGATTGAGTTGCATGATTGTTGGAGATAAGTGAAAGCAACTACCCATATTGGGGAATAATGGGTGAAGTAATCATAACTCATCCCTCAGGGCGGCAAAGTATTCCAGGAAGTTGGTTGGCTATGACAAGTTTTGTCATGTAATATTCCAAGTTTGCTCATAACTTAGGGTCCGCCTTGAGTCAGGAGAGCAATGACTAGTTATTGGGCCTATCCTAGGGTGGACCTCACACGATTTGGTACATAACTTCACCATAAGGTGGAAAAACGTGTTGAGAAATCAGTCAAACCTCAAAAGGGTCCAACTCGATGGGCTCAACATCCATAAAGTTTGAGATATGTCTCAAGATGGGGTAGGATGGCGATAGAAGGGGAGATTTTACTCCTAAGTTAATTGCAAGATTCCATAAAATTTCTACCAAAATATGGAATCCCATATTAGTTTTACTTTGATGCTATACTTAAATTCAATAGTCAATTTTACGTATATCACAGATCATAGATTAATTGAAATACATAAAAAATATAGATGTTCAAAGGAATATGTGAATCAATGCAACTCTTTATATAATAAATTATTTGGATGCAGGAGATTATGAAATATTTTTCAACAATTAGGAGCTAGAGATTTAATTATTTCCTGAAGGAAAAATTGTAATAAGGAACCTAATTGAAACTCAAACAATTTTCTAAGTAAAAATATTTGGTGAAAAACTGGACGCTGGCTAGATAGAAAACGAAGTATCAAAATTTGGGGACCACCTCGGGTCAGATAGAAGACGAAGTATCAAAGCTTGTCATTAGAAGGCAAGTGATAACTTGTAGAAATACAAGTTATTATTGTCATTATTTGATTTAATTAGAGTAACTTTGGAGTTAAACGCATGATTTTAGTAGTTGAATAATGAAAAATGTATCACCATGCATTGGCACTACTTACAAAAGAAAATGTCTGAAAAACGATGAGCTTTTCTGTTCCTAACGCAGGGTTAAGAAGAAAAAAAATGCAAATAACCAAGTACGAAGAGACGAAGCTGCTGCGAGAACAAGTGGAAAACCATGCGTCGAGCTTATGCGTTGAGACCATATGTCGATGAAGAAACAGACGCGTGCACAAACAGCTGTCATGTCATTATGAAAAAGAGCAACAACCTATCAGATCATGGCAGAATAAATAGGCTGACAAATCTGAAAAGTCTATGCAGCATGGCTAAAATTTAATGCAAAGGTGTCAGATCATCCTGATATCAACCTTTTGACGCCTATAAATAGCCCAAAAGCTTCTCCGAGAGAGGAAGGAGAGAAAGAGAGACCAGTTCAAGAGGCGAAAGCTCTGCACTATTTCTCCCTCACCATAACCAGCCTCCATTTCGAGCTCTTTTGAGAGAAGAATTCTGAGTACCTTCAGAGTCGTCTCCCAGTGATAGAGAACCTTCACCCTATGGAATCTATGTATCAGATAGCAACCATCTCAAGCCTCCATGAAGCAAGACGTTGCCAGTGGTGGCTTGACGCCCTTCATTTCTGTTTTATTCCCATTTCTCTCCTTCTTGCTTATATTTTGTTAATGACATTCGAAAGAATGACTTATTTTCTTAATATAAGTTTGATTGACTATTATCTTCCATATATTTTCGTATTAAACACCTTACACCATGTTTGAATGCTAAATGAGTTTGATGTTAAAAGTTAGTTTTTCTTTAGCAATCTTGAGTATATTACATCTTGATTAATGTATATCTTTAGCTTGCATAACTTTGTCTGACAAACACAAGTAGTAAGCATGACTGTCGAACTTGAGAGAGTGGATAGTTAATCTTTAACATTTATTAAGACTAGATGAGTTGCAGAGATGTAGTTCATCTTTTGCCAATGCAAACTTACCATGCGTCTTAGAGATAAGATTAATGTGGCATTGAAACATCGAGAGATGGATTCACAAACGCAGTTTGTAGGTATGTAATTGTACTTAGAAGGTTTAGGTAACAACTAACTCTTGCGTTAACTCTACTCCTATCGCATGGTTCATTTCATTCTCAACGTGCTATCTGACACTAAATGACATATGACTAACCATCGCTGCATCCACCTCATTATTAGTAGTAGGAAAATCTTCATTCTTTATGTATAGTTTGACACATACAACCAACAAATGCACATATTACATGTACAAATCACCACATAGTCAGGCAAGTGATCTCAACGCCTAGTTATTACAAATCCCTGCGTTTGACCCTGGACTCACCAGGAAACCTATAAATACTTATACTTGGGTCTTTATAGGAAAACTTGCTTAATCATAATCACATTTAGAGTAATTCTCGACGCATCCTTGTACGGAAATGTTAAAATCTATTTTTGTGCAACAAGCTAAGAAACTCAATTCAATTTAATTGAGAAATTCTTCTCGAACAGCAAGCAAGCTAACTCTGCTTAAGTGCAGGAGGATGAAAACCAGGGAACTGATTAGGTTCGATGATCTAGCAAACACTCCTGATTAGGCTTGTCAAATAGTGGTTGCTTAGAGCTGACAGGAATAGCCAAGGTCAAGTATTTTTGCCCCTTAGAATAGGATGGGCACGATACCAATAAGCTAAGAACCTAGCTGAATTCTCAAAAAGGAAAGTTTGAATAAATATTCCAGGCACGGTTAGGGATCCGAGAATGATCTTGGAGGAGCCAAGTTAGATACGATTATACTGGTTGGTATGTCGTATATTGTTAAAGGCAAATAGAAAAGGAAAGCAGCGAAGATAGAAGTCATACTTCTAAGCAAACATAGGAGTGAGGGTTAAAGTTAAGGGTAAAATTGGACTAGATGACAAGATGGTCATCTTAATACAGGATACCAAGCTTAAGGGAAAGGCCAGAAGGAAGAGTGTCACGGGCCAAGCTGATACCACATGCTCGTCCTCAGCTATTGCCAAGCCGAGCTAAGCTGAGCCCTAGGAAACCCTAGGGTTTCAGCAAATCCAAGTGTAATGATGTGTTTCTGAGAAGGAAAATGATTAGAGGATGAGAATAAATAACAATAAATAAGTTGGAAGAGCACTAGAGTAGGTAACGTAGAACTTCTTATTTTCACTATTATCTAGTTCTCTTACTGACTTAGGCATTATAGCCATTTTTCTTTATTTTACAAGCCCTCTCTTTGTTAAATTATAAATTTATCGTTGATGGATTTTTCCTTGGCCAAAATTTGACATCAATGCACGTCAACTTCCTATTAAGCTTTGATTGAAACTAAACTCAAAATTCAAGGTACAAATATAACATGAAATAGAGACTAAACTCATAATTAATGAATAAAATTATATCATTTTGAAACTTGATGAGCAAACCGAATCTATACTTAAAATTGAAGAACCAAATGTATTTCTTATTCGAAAGAGAAAGAAGAAACATTATAAGAAAAAAAAATCCCAATTTGGTTCATGATATATTTATGTTGAGAGAAACAATACCTGAGGGAATTGGATGGTTGAAAGACCATTTGTGTAAAAAGTGTCATTTGATGGTCCTTGGTTCAACCGTCCTTGAAATTGTATTTCTTCTGACCTGGTACCATGGACGCATAAATTTTAAATCAACCTATTTACGAGGGTTCTATTACATTTTTTCTTATATCAATTTTAATATGTTGTAGAACTAAGATAAGAGATACAACTTTAGAGATAATAATATTTATTTTAGGTTTGAATACTAGAGTATTATACTAATTAACTATCATCATTATTCAAATTTGTTAAATAAATTTAGATTTTTCAATACTACAAATGGAGTGGGAGAGCATCCAACCAACTACCTTAAGAAACATAGATAATGTATCGATTACTTTTTAGCTTTCCCATTTTGACATAATATCATTTAGTTGGTTAGGATTAATATATATTATTTGACTATCATTGTACAAGGCATGCATTTGAAATGATAACTACATAAATTGTTTTCTTCATTTATTGTTATGATAAATATATTGTTTTATTTTGGTCTTGGAGTTTGTATATTTTTGCAATATTTTCATTGTTAAAGTTTTGATGTAACGCCTCAAGCTTAAGAATTGAATTAGAATTCAGAATCTATATTTGACATCTGATGGCCCTGACATTTTCCTGCATCCCCTGCAACCTCTCCACATCCTTCTTACTTGTTTTGAACTGCTTCTGAGAGTAAAGTTTATCTCCACAAACCAATGCAGGTTTTTTCAGCATGTTTTGTACCCGTTCACATACTTCTTATGAAAATTACTAGGAGGTCACCCAACATAGGATTGTTCCAAGCTAAGTATGCTTAACTTTGGAGTTCCTGTGATCAACCACATTGTTGGTATTGGTAGTAGTATTCAATTCTTTTAAGACTTTGTTAACTATACTTTCACAATCTCAAGATCTCTCACATTTGGATATGATCTCGGTTCATTCATGTTTCACACCTAAACTTGGGGCATTACATTCAAAATGTTTTTTTTTCTCTCTCTAAATTTTCATATAACTGATTAAGTCTTGAAATTTTGTATAAAAACTGTTATAGTAGTCTTTACAATTGCATAGATTTATAACAAGAAATAAATGTATATACTATTAAGCCTAACAAACATGAAAATAGGTATTAAAGATTTCATTATTTAATGTATAATAAATCACGCAATGGCTTAAGGTCAAAGTGTTGGAAGTGCTTTGGTAGCATTTTCATCCTCAAAAAAGCGGTAAAAAATACCTTAAAAATGCTTTGTGAGATAATAGTGGTAGGTATAGAAACACTATTAATAGTGAAAAATTAAGGGTGTATTTGATTTAACTTTTCAATTCAATTTTGAAAATAAGTTTTCTTTTGGAAAAGGTTGGAGTATTTGACAACCACCCAAAATAGCTTTAAAAAAATGAGTTTATAAAATAAATTCCTTTAGAAAATGCACTTGAAATCCACTTCTTGAAAAATGATTTTTGAGTGTTTAATTATTAATCTCTCCCTAATTTATCTAATTTTTAACACTACTAAAATGCCCTCAAGAGTCCTCTACCTCATATCCACTAAGTTGTCATAGCTATTACCACCCTCTGCCGGTCACCTCTTGCAACCACAATTGGAAACCTACTCTCTGGTGAAATTTTTGACAACCATCTATGATAACCTCAATTTGGACCAATCCTGACGACTACCACTGATAGCTAACTCTAATAGTTACCTCCGGTCACCACCGTTGCAGGTCAACTCTAGTAACCTCCAACAATTAACTCTGGTCACCATCACTACCAACTCTAGTGATGACCAACCCCAAACAATCAACTTCGACACCATTATTTTAAATTTTTAGTACATTGTATTTTGTACTCATCCTTTATAGTAATTTAACATTAAGGGGCCGTTTGGCCCACCGACTTCTTAAAATTGGTGACTTGGTGTAAACAACTCAACTTCACTGATAAATGTAACACATTTATCAAGTAACACCATCTTCGCATTTTTATTTTTTATTTTTTTATATTTTTCACATGTATCAATAAAGTCAATGTTCTCCTCTATCTCTACTTTTCACATCTACCAATAAATTCAATCATTACTTATTTAATCTACTTTTCACAATTATCCATAAATTCAATCTTATAACTCTACACCCTAATCTCCAACATATTAACCCCGACTTATTAACCCAACACAATGGGTCAAACACCCTCTGATAAAAACACTTTAAGTATATAATAAACAAAACAAACTTGATATAAAAACACTTTTGAGAAATAGTTGCCGGACACATGAGTGTTTTCATTTTAAGTTGTTTTTGTATAGAAAGTATTTAAATAAAAATGATATTTTAAAAAACATTTTTTCCGAACAAGTCCTATACTTCGAAATAATTTATATTAATAAATACTCCCAATTGAATTTAAGTGTTTAAATTAAATTGAAATACTGGAAGTATCTATTCTAAATGTATTTCTAAACACACCATCAACAAATTGGAACGTACCCAAATGGAGTTAAGGAAGGGTGTTGGATGTCAATCTGCTTATTGAGAGGATACCATTGATCTGTTGAATGTGTTTGTAAGAAGCTTGGTGGATATTGGTCGCTCCCACCACCCATAGTTTCCTGCATAGCTTGCATATCTCTGAATGAAATATTCGTATAGATATATTACATTTTAACTACCAATACACTAAAAATATAAGAAAAATGTATAAGGTGCAAACAAAGTCTTACATTTGTTAGGAAAATGAGAGATTCATGATATATAAGTGAGGATAATTATCTTCATTGGCGTGAGGTCTTTGGGTGGAACCAAAACTAAAGTTATGAGAGATTATGCACAAAATGAACAGTATCAACTATTATATTGACATATGTGGAGGTTCTGTTATCCTTATCAAGTGGTATTAAAAGCCCTTTGGTTAAAGATCATCAAAGCCAAGAGGTTTCAAGGGAACCAAAAAATTTAATGAAAAAGGTTTTGAGAATTAAATTGCAAGATGCAAGTCCAAGGTTTCTTAACTTACAAAGGAATGTCAAATGAAGATTTGGGAAACACTAAATGAGGAAGTAGTTGAAGTCATTGTAATGTACATTCATGGACAATGCTACTTTCGTAGCCAACGACGCTAGTGCACTTAAATTGATGAAAGCACTACATACGCTAATATTAAGGTCTATCTTCTTAAGAAATGTTTCAAAATTCAAATAACTGAAGATGTTTATGTTAATTTTTATATTAACGAAGTTGCCACTTTGATAAATTAGTTGAAATCTGTTAAGATATATTTTATTCATAAAGTGAATGTTATTAACTTGTTAATGTCTTTACCTAATAGTTGAAAAACGATAGAGGTAAAAGTGCCCAATTTGGCAAGAGACAACACTCTAAGTTATTCAAAGGTATCTGATTTAGCCCAACCTAAGAAAATCCATAAGAAGGATAATGGTAAGGAATCTACCATTAGGATTATCTTAATTACTTACGTCTATATGTAAAGATAATGTAAATTTTGAAGGGAATATGATCAAGTAGCAATGATTAAAAAAATGGAATAATAGGAATAAAGAGGTAGAAAATTTTCATTACGGTAAGAAAGGTGTTCCAAAAGTAAGCATAGGAAATTAGAATATAATTAGAAAAGAAAACAAGAAGCAAATATAGTGGAAGCTTGTGATGTATGTTTACTAACATCCAAAGAAAAGTAGCCATTCATTTGATTGGATAATTGATAGTATAGTTTTAGTAAACATAACATCATATAGGAGTTTGTTTGCTTTTTCACAACAAATGATTATGGTTAAATGAGGATGTACAATGGTAGAGTCTTCAAGACTATTAAAATTGGAGATATTAATATGAAAATGAATCTTGGAGAAGAAAGTTAGTGTTATGAAAGGTAAGATTTTTGTGTAGGATGAAAATGAAACTCATCTCTACTAGCAAGCTAGATGATAGAGGGTTACAATTGTGAGTTCGGTAATCAGCATCGTAAACTCAAGTTAGGTTCCTAGGTATTGGCAGTTTGCCAAAGATTTTTCACATTGTACAAGTGTTGGTTTACTGTTGTCAAAGTATCAGAGAGACAATGGGTTTTAGTCAAAGATGTAGATGATAGGTGTAGAAGTATAGTTGAGACAACATCAATGATATCAATTTTGAAACTATGAAATAATAATAAATTTCATTTTCTCTTGTCTCCATGCTCATATATATTTTCACTACTTTCTCTTCTCTCCCCTCCCACGATATCATTTTCCCCTTCTCTTTCGCCATTTTACATTTTCTCTTCTCCTCATTTCTTCTTAATCACTACAATAAAGTTGAAATTTTATGACTGTCACAATTTAAATTCGTGATACTTATTATATATTCTTGTATCTCCTATAAAGGTTCAAAAAATGTCATAATTAAACTTATAATGACAAGAATTAATTGTTACTAAAGAAAAATTGTTGACAATTATAAACTATACCGTCAAGTTTACTATGACAAGTTACAATTGTCATGAATAAACTAAAAATTAGTATAGTACTTAGGTAGCGTTTTCAGTATTAACCATATTTATTAAATGTCAGCTAAGATTATATACTGACTTTTTTATTGTCAATTAATTTTTATTATTCTGCTTTCTTCTTTCCTTCACATTTTTTTCTTCTGTCCTTGTTTATTCATTTTTCTCTTCTTTAGTTTTTACTTATTTTCTTCCCTAGTCTCCATTTTCTCTTTCTTTACATCTCTTTTTCTCACTTGTTTTTTTTTTTTTTTAACAATTCTCCTCAGTACGGGAACTAATAAAACCAATCGACCACATGTGTGGTTGGTGATCGACATTCTTAGTTTGCCCAAAACTTTCACAGATCGACAAAACTGACGAAACTTGTTCTTTTTTAGTTTTTCTAAAATTAATGTTGATCGACCAATGCACATCTATAGTTTAAGTCTAGCTATGTGGTTGAAGATAATCCTTAAATTCTGAATAATGTGAATTGACCGAAGCCTAATTGTTGACATCTTGGATAAATCCCTGGATCATATAAGGAAGTTGAGCTTTATCAAATTTGGTAGATTTGGATGAAGAGTATATGTATTAGGTCAGATAGACCGATTTGGATGCAAATGCTTATAGAAAATCAAAAAACACAGAAACAGAGACCTTACCCCAGTTGAGTGTAATGACTATAACGTGACTTTTGCTCTAGTTGCATAAATAGTAACGGTAAGAGCTTTCCTAACAATTGTAATTGTAAAGCATTTAGAACTACATTAATTGGATTTTACAATACTTTACTTTACGATAATCTCAATGAGAAGCTTTACACGAAATTACCAACCTTGTTTACTTATAATACATCAAGAATGGTGTGTCACCCCAAGATGTCATCTTATGGCTTGCTAAGGTTTTTACTTCATCAAAGAAATATGGATTCACTTAATTTTATTTATAATTCACTCCTTATGTTGCATCAGGGGCAGGTTCAACTATATATCTGAGTATATGTTGATGACTTGTTTATATTTAGTAATGACTCTTCTACTATTACTTCATTAAAAAAGTATTTGGCTCAATGCTTGACATCATTTCGGAAATGGGACTCTTAGGAGCTAATTTAGGGAAGTTTTCAATTGAGTAAGCTTAGCTCCTTACATTGGTTACTGACACTTTGCTACCAAATCCTAAATGATATTGTTGTCTGGTAAGACATGTCATAATAATTGTTCTTTGCACATTTTGACTTGGCTTATATGGTGGTTATTTTGGGTCAATTTATGTTGGCCCTACAACAAGATTTTCAGATGTTGTAACGAGTATTTCATTACTTGAAAGGTTGTTCTAGTCAAGGAATTCATATTTGCTCCAATTGTGTTCTCTCTTCATCATATGCTCATGTGACTTGAATTGTGTGAGTTGTCCTTTAACTTGTCGATCTCTCACTAGTTATTGTGTGTTTTTTGTGGTTCCTCCAACTCTTGGAAAACCGGCCAAGAAGCACGAAACAATGTTTTGGTCATTAACAAAAGCCAATTATCGATCTACAGTCTCTATTACAAGTAAATTCATGTAGCTTAGAGTGTTATATGGAGAGTCTTGGGTGGATCATTCACATGCCATAAATTTATATTTGAGACTGTTGGAAGGTGGTGGAAACTTTTACTCACAAAACACTATAGAAAGAAGAAGAGAAAGTCTTGGTTTTTCTAAATGATTTTCCTTTTTTCACACTTGCTATAAACTGAAGCTTACATGGTATTTATAGAATTTCTTGGTACATGAATTATTCTCCTTAATTAAATACTAATTCATGAATTACAAAAGTCATGAACCACAATTTTCTAGGTACATGAAGAAACTATTAATCAGATTCATGAGTTTTACCATACATGCACCAATAATTGAATGTTTAAATAATGTTAAGTTTAATATCTAACACCCCTTAAACTTGAACGTTTATGAACTCTAAGCTGTAGTCTATGTTTTTGAAAACTGTCATAGTTTAAGGGCTTCATAAAGATATCAACAACTTGGTCCATAGACTTGACATACTCAAGCTCCACTTTTTTCGTCTCAAAATACATTCCTGAATAAAATGATATCAGGTGTCCATATGCTTGTTGCGGTCATGGAACACAGGATTCTTAGCTAAAGCTTGAGTTGTTTCTGTCAATCAAGATCTTGGTAGCATCCTCTTGCTCCACATGAATTTCCTTCAACATACTCCGTAGCCATATAGCATGGCAAATGCAAAATGTGGCTGCAATATACTCACTTTCACAAGTGGAGAGAGTGACTATTGGTTGATTCTTCGAACACCAAGAGATTACATTATTTCTCATGAAGAACACGTAACCAGTAATGCTTTTTCTATTAACAATATCTCAAGCAAAGTCACTGTCACAGTAATTCATCAACTTGAAATCATTAGAGGATGAAAAAATTATCTCATAGTCAAAAGTACCTCTAATGTAGCGAAGTATTCTCTTGGTTGCCATCAAGTGAGACTTAGTAGGAACTTCCATGAAGCAACTCACGATCCCAAAAAAAAAAAAAAAAAAAAAAAAAAAAAAAAAAAATCAAACCTTTTGCAAGTCAAGTATCTCAGACTTTCAACAAGGCTCTTGAACATGGTGGAATTAACATTTTCTTCATCTGCTTTCATCTTGGACAACTTTGCTCCACACTCCATTGGGGTGTTAACTGGCTTGCAATTAAGCATGTTGAATTTTTTAAGTAATTCCTTTGCAAAGACTTCTTGTGAGACAAAGATGCCCTCCTCCATTTGATTTATTTGGATTTCCAACTAATAGGACATGAGGCCCATGTGACTCATCTCAAACTCTCGAGCCATGGCCTCATTAAAGTCTTCAAACATCTTTGGATAGTCACTTGTAAGGATAAGATCATCCACGTAAACACAAACAAACAAGGAATTTCCATTTTCTTTTCTTCCATAGAGGGCATACTCATGTTGGCATTTGGAAAAGCCATTTTCTTGCAAATACATGTGAAGACGACTATTCCAAGCACTTGATGCTTGTTTAAGCCCATATAATGCTTTCTTCAACTTCAACACCTTGTTGCATGGCCTTTGACAACATACCGCATCAGTTGTTCGATGTAAATATCCTCTTCAAGAAAGCCATTAAGAAATGTAGACTTTACATCTAATTGGTGGATCTTCCAATGATTTTGGGCAACGAGGGAGATCAATAGATGAATTGTTTCCATACGGGCAATTGGAGCAAACACCTCTTCATAGTCAACACCTTGTCTTTTGCTTGTAGTCTTTAGCAACAAGCCTGCTTTATATCTCTCAACGTCTCTTTTATCATTTTTCTTGGCCTTGTACACCCATTTGACACCAATAACTTGATGATTAGATGGCAGAGATACCAACGCCCAAGTATCATTCTTCTCAAGGGCCCATATTTCCTCATTCATGGCTTGAACCTATTTCTTCTCACTCCTAGCTTCATTTCAGAGGTTCAATATCAATGAATAAACAATACAAATCATCATTTAAACTTTGAGTTGATTCATAAAGATCCTCAAGACTTCGATACCTTGGAGTTTTCTCATCGAAAGACGAACATGATGATGATGATGGACTTGGTGAAGATGAAATTGGTGTGTTTGGTGAAGTAGCTTCAATTTAGACTTCTTGGATGGTCGTTTTTTCATCTTCAAAGTATGGAAGAAAATCATAGGATTCTTCCTCTTTCGAGCTCCAAACCCATAATGCATGTTCATCAAACTCCATGTCTCTGTGGATTACAATCTTTCCATCCTCCAAGTTCAACAGCGTGTATCCATTGGAATTTTCATCATATCCAATGAACACAAGCTTTCTGCTTCGATCATCAAGTTTGGACCTCTCTTGCTCAGGAACATGGGCATAAGTAATGGATCCAAAAACTCTGAAATGTGTAACACTCGATTTTCACCCACTCCATGCTTCTTGTGGTGTCACATTCTTCAAGCTCTTGGTTGGGCATCGGTTTGAAAGATAGACTACACATGCAATTGCTTTAGCCCAAAACTCCTTTGGCATGTGTTTTGACTTTAACATGCTCTTTGTCATGTTGAGGATTATCTTGTTCTTCCTTTCAGCAACTTCATTTTGTTGGGGTGACCTGGGAATTGTCAAAGGACGTTGAATACCATTGCAACTCACAAGAACCTTTAAACTCATTAGAAGTAAATTCACCACTCCTGTTAGTTCTCAATGCTTTAATTCCATATCCACTCAACTTTTCAACAAAAGTTTTAAACATCTTAAATGCATCAAATGCCTCAGATTTTCTTTTCAATAAATCAACCCATGTTTTTCTACTATAACCATCAATGAAAAGCATAAAGTAAGAGCTTTTACCAAGAGATTGAGGCTTGATAGGTCTGCAAACATCAACATGAAGAAGTTGGAGTGGCTTAGTGGACCTTAAGGTGGATTTCTTCGGAAAGCTCCTTCTTGAATGCTTACCAAGTAAACATGCTTCACACACTTGATCAAGGTGATCAATCACTAGAATGCCTTTCACCATCTTCTTATCTCCCAAGGCTTTCAGTATTCCAAAGTTCAAATGATCAAATTGCATATGTCAAATCCATGATGAATCATCAACACAACTCTTCAAGCACTTGGCACCACCATTCTTGAAGTTCAACAAGAACATCCGGCTTTTGGTCATGGGCACTTTGGCTACAAGTTTGAACTCTTGGTCTCTAAGCCAAAGCATACAATCCTCCATCTGAATCTTGTAGCCTTTTTCCAAAAGTTGACCAATACTTAGAATATTACTAGTCAACTTTGGAATGTAATAAACATCACAAAGAACTTTTTGGCCTCCATTTTTTGTTTCGAGCAAAATTTTACCTTTGCCCATGATCTCCACCTTTGTGTTGTCACCAAAGCTTACAAAGCCTTTCTTGCTTGTATCAAGCTCCACAAATATGCTTTTATCACCCGTCATATGATTGCTAGCACCATTGTCAAGATACCAGGTGATTGTATCATTAATGAAACTAGCCTTTAAAGTTGGAAGCAGTGATTCCTCCACGATGTCTTCTTTGTACTTTATAAGTTTGGCCTCCTCCTCAACTTCCTTGGATCTGCATTTCCATGCGTAGTAGCCAAGCTTGTTACAAGAGTAACATTAAACTTGGGATTTGTCGTGCTTGTCAGTTTTTCCTCTTCCTCGACCACGTTCCCTCATAAATGGTTGCCCTATTTTCTCAATTGGTGAAGATTGCTCATCTCATCCTTTTCCTTGTCCATGACCTCATCTGCAACCTCGACCTCTTCCATAACCATGACCACGACCTTATCCATCATCTCCTTTGAAAGTCATCTTTGCTTGCAAGCCTTGCTCCAGTTGCTTTGGGTTGCCATGATTCATCTTTTCCTCATAAGCTTGCAACGATCTATTTAATTTATCAACAGTCATGGTCTCCAAATTTTTTGACTCTTTGATTATGACCACCACATGGTCAAACCTTTTGTTAAAAGAGCGGAGAATCTTTTCGATCACATGAACATCTTGCATAGTCTCGTCGAACGGCTTCATTTAGTTCACCACCACCAAAACTCTTGTAAAGTAGTCTTGAATTGCTCACTTTCTTTCATGCAAAATGATTCAAACTCTGGCCTTTGAGTTTAAAGTCAAATTTTCTTTACCTTATCGACTCCCATGACAGAATTACGAAGCGTCTCCCACGCTTGCTTGGAGGTGGTCTCATTTGCAATCTTCTCAAACATATCTTTGTCCAAGCCTTGATGGATGATCGTCAGGGCATATTGATCTCTCTTCTGTTCTCTTTCCAACACTTCTTTCTTGTTTCACGGAAGAGCACTTTCATCTTCTGGTTCTTCATAGCCTTTCTCAACAATTTCTCAAACTCCTTGGGAACCAAGTATGGCTTTCATCCTACGTGCTCAATTCTCATAATTGAGCTTGGTGAGTCGTGGATATTGAAAAGAAAGGGAGACTCCTTTGGAGTTCATCCTTGCTCTGATACCACTTTGTTGAAAGGTGGTGGGAACTTTTACTCACAAAACACTAAAGAAAGAAGAAGAGAAAAGCTTGGCTTTTCTAGATGATTTTTCTTTTTTCACACTTTCTATGAACTCAAGATTACATAGTATTTATAGGACTTCTTGGTACATGAATTATTCTCTTTAATTAAATGCTAACTCATGAATTACAAAATTTATGAACCACAATTTTCTAGGTACAAACAGAAACTATTAATCAAATTCATGAGTTTTACCAAACATCCACCAATAATTAAATTTTTAGATAATGTTAAGTTTAATATCTAACAGAGACATTGTTTAACAAAACTTTCGCTACACATTATATACATATACATATAATTGCCTAATTTCCATAACTTTAACAAAATTAATGCTAGCAATATATATATATATAAATGCAACTTCAAAATTTTCATGGACATGAACATTTTAAAGAGATTGAAGAAGGTAAAGAGAGTAACCTGAGCATTGGGGAGATGAATGGTAGTAGGAGTAGTAGGAGCTATAGCCAAAGGGAAATGATCAGAAGACAAATTGGTTGCTGGAAATTGATAGCCATTAAAAGCCCAATATGAACTCTCGGCATTGGGTCCTCCCTGTTGGCTCCCATTATTGTATGCATTATTATCCTCACTCATCAAATTCCTCATTCCTGCTTCAGACCTATATTCATATTTCTCATTGTACAACAATGCAAATCAAATTAAACTTAGCGTCATGCATAGTAAAAATATAATTCAAAATTGTTTATAATAAGTCAATTTTAAAACATAGATAAAAAGAATATATGGCCAAAAATGCATTTGCTAAAATTATATATTAAAAAAAATTCTAACAATGTCTCTCAACTATCAAAGTTGTATTCATTTTTTAATCTTCATACTTGGATTTAAAAAAAAAAAAAAAAAAAAAAAAATCTAATCACTATTTCTTTGAATTTTGAATTTTGTGTTTAATAATTTTTAATTGTTAATTCTATCTAATTAGCTTTTGCTTGTCATGCTATCTATATTGTTTAAGAAGTAGATGTTTAGCAAGAAATTCCATAAAGTTTAGGAACCTATTATTATTTTTTTTAATTAAAAAACAGATCTCTAAATGCTCAAGAGAACTCAATCTACAATTATAAACCACATATTACAAAAATTATTTAAGCATAGTATCAACATATTATTTCATAATTTTTGTAATAGTTAAATATAGCTTACTAATCAAGAGAGACTAGTTATCTTATGTAAACGTCACCAATTGAAACTCCTGTATTGTTCTAAAAAAAAGGTATAAAAGTAGTATTATATATCATTTCTTTCTCAAAACATTTATCACTTTGTGTTAACACAAGTGCCCTTGAAACCCCCCTCTTTTTTTTTTTTTTTTTAAGAAATTGTTAGGAAAATTATTATAAATAGAAAAAATATCTAACTATTTATAAATATAGCAAAATTTTTATTTTTATATGTGATAAACTGCGAGAGACCTAGATAGATAGATATCTGTCCGTGTCTATCTGGTAAAGTGATAGATGTCTATTTGGTAAAGTGATAGATGTCTATTTGGGAATATCGTAGTTTATCACATATAGAAAGTAAAATTTTTGCTATATTTACAATTATTTTCTAACACTTTTTCCATTTTTGAAAACATCCCAAATTGTTATGGTAATTTATTTTGCAAAATAATTATTATAGTAACTTACGGGAACAAAATTTGTGAAGAAGAACCATGGTGATTTGGAGGGTTGAAATTCATCATATCTTGATCCATGTTCATATTCCCATAGCCTTCTCTTTGTGCTCCATCCACCTATACATATGTATATGGATATAATATATTGATTTTGTAAACGATCATTTCATCAAGAAGAAAATGCCATATTGTCTCAAAAGAAAATGTAGAACATATGAAAAGAAAAAAAGATTATTCAACTAAAATTTAACGTTAAAAAGATTATCAATGAATGAACTCAACTATCAATGGACTAGAGAAACTAGCAAAATACACAGACAGGTCTTCAACGCTACACAGAGCGCCACAGGAACTCAGCTTGCAAAATAATTGTTACAGTAACCTTTTATCCATGAACGAACACGGCTAAGCCCTACACAGAGCGCCGCATGAGGCTAACACAGCAAAGGAGGCATGCACACGAAGGTCTTCAATGCTGCCATGCTATCCTAAAGTGGCAAAATCTTGTAATTTTGGAAAAGTTTGCCTATTTAAGTTAGGGTTTTCAGTTGGCCCCCACGTCAATTTTTTTTAGTTTTTGAGGCTCAGAGAGAGGCTTTTGAGTAGAGTATGGAGTCTTCATGATACCGGAGTGATCGGAGACCGTGAAGGGCAAAATCATTCTAGAGACATGATTAGAAACATGATAACTCTTCTTTCCTTTTTGTATTCTTGATATGGTTATGTCTATAGAACCCATGTTAGGTTGAACTTCTCATAATTTTAGGAGTAGATGAATTTTATAGTTTAATTGTTGAACATTTTACTTTTTGAATGTCTATTTACATTTACGCTTTCTAGCATGACTATTCTTAATGCTTTTGAATGTTTGATCAATGTTTGAATGGCTCTATGATTTAAATCTTAGTTTAGAAAGCAGACTTTCGATTATATCATGCATGCTAGATTATTCTTTGAACACACAGAAAGTAGTCGGATAATGATAGAGATTGATAATGGAGGTTCTTAATACTTTGCTTAATTAGCTAGTTTCAAGTGATTAGTAATCTGTAATAAATTAAGTGAAAGAAAAGACTGTTTTTGAAAGATTCAATCTGGATAACAAACTTCTAGACGTAAGTACTATGTTAATTACTTCAAGATCAAGCAATTGTCTTCAATAATACTTTTGATGAAATCTATTCCCTAAAACGTCCTTTTGATGATAATCACCATAATCGATCACTTTTATTAATTTACATCACGAGTCGGTCCCTAAATAAAATTTGAATGATCTCTGAATAGTTAAAAGATTACTCAATCCGTTTTCCTGGAGACAATATTTAGACAAAGTCGTTTTAACTAAACTACTACCTGGCACATGCACTTGAAGTTGGATGAGAAAAACTATTTAGTATAAAAGATGATAGTCTGAGAAATGCAAGGAGGTCAAATATTTGACGGATATGCCCTTGATCAAAATACGGTAGGCTAACAATGAGGAGGAAACTTGACAATGACCACTCTAATATCATCACAATATTTGAGAACACACTTAATTAAAATACTTTGCTAGTAACCTTACTTCCAATACATCTACTATTCACTTCTAATTGTCAAGGGCCTGAAACCTAAATTCAACTTCTTAAATTAGTGTAAACAACTTGACTTTAATAGTAAATACTATTGAACTTGCACATTTGTCAAGTAACTCCATCCATGACAAGAAAATTTACTTATGCCGACGAAAAATATAGGTGCCATAAAACATCATTGGCAAATTTACATTTTGTGGTTGATTGCCAAAGCTTAATCGCAGATGCAGTCGATTGATGTTTTTTTTGTCCTTGGATGATGTTCTTCCGAGTAAGTATGCGTTTTCTCTTTTGAATTGTTACAATTAGATCAATTTTTTCTATTCTTGGAAGCGAAAAATATATGTCTCAGTCAATTTGGTTGACATTAGAGTAACTATAATTGGCACACTGTTTATTGCAGAGAATAAGATGGTTTCAATGGCAACTAAAAATTTGGTTTCCTTCTATGCATTATAGCATAATCATTTGTTTTCCATCATCCTTAATGGGTTGGTTAGAGAATTGTGCTTTTTTTTTTTCTGATAGATTTAACTAGTAGTGTTAGTAATAGTATTTCAATACCAAGAATGAAGAGTTTGATAGAGAAGACTCATATGCATAATCTAACAGGAGAGTTAAGTGGTGGAGGATCTGCTATGCTTGCAGCGAGAGGCGAAGGTCTTTTGTCTTGGATTGAAGATGACAGTTTCATTGTGGATGAAACTGCCACTACAATTCCTGAGGTAATCAATCAGCCTATATACCTTTTCTCAACGCATTTTGCTAGCGCCAGCATTGGTTCGATTTCACGACTGTTGTCAGTAGTTGCAATCTTTTTTGTGCCACGGCGTAGGCTCTGCTGACGAATCTACACCGACTACTCCTGCCAACGGATACTTAGAGTCGATATAGGATTAGCCGATGCGTTTTTTGAGTTACGTCGATGATTTTTAGCGTCAGCAAAAGGCTTAATTTTTGTAGTGATGTTCCCATTTTTTTATACTTTTCACATCTGCTAAGGAACTTCATCTTTTCCTCTTTCTCTACTTCTCACGTTAACCAAGTAACTTCATCTTACTTTTTTAATCTACTTTCCATAATTATCAAGGAAATCGATCTTACAACTCTACAACCTAAACACGAACTTACTAACTCTAATACATTAACCCATATTTATTAACCCCATTCAGTGGGCCCAAAGCCCCTTAAAAGTAGCAATCAAGGAGGAGTTTAAGATGAAGGTTACAATAAAAGTAAATTTCAATATCTAAAAAAAAAAAAAATCAATTTTATGAATATATATATATAATCCTTTGCCCTAAAACATCTAAAATTTTAAATCTCTTAAACGTTCGACTATTCTATCTTCATCATAATTTTTGTATTTAAAAAGAAAAAACATCAATCACTTAGATTGGATTAACTTAAAAAATAAATGTTTTTCAAAAATTCATTTTCTTTTGAACACTTTTGATAAGAACTATGACTTTTAAAATCCATTTTGAGTGGTTGCCAAATACTTAGAGTCTGTTTAGATTAACCTAAAAAATAAATATTTTTCAGAAATTTATTTTTGTTTAAACACTTTTGATAAGAACCTTTTATAATAAAGACACTAACAGTTTTCAATATCCATTTTGTGTGGTTGCCAAATACTTGTATTTCTCTCTAAATAACTTTTTTTAAAAAAAATTAATCACTTAAAAATGTATTCCAAATACACTCTTAATCTTTATGTCGATATTTATTGATTAGATAATTGAACAAAGCAAATAAGCAATATTCACTTATTAGAGATTTCCATCAAATAATTTAGGTCTTACACCTTGTTTGATAGCCATTTGTTTCTAAAATTTTAGTTTTTTAATATAAAACTTATAAGTTATACTTCCTATGAATTTCTTTGTTTTAGTATCTAACATTTTCAAAATCCAAACTAAATTTTGAAAACTTAGAGAAATAACTTTTACAAACTTCTTTTTCATTCTCAAATTTGACTAAGAATTTTAAATGTTTCCTTGTGAACAAGGAAATTTAGTGTAATAAATTATATTGAAACAAATATGATTTTCAAAATTCATAAATAAAAAAATAAAAATAAATAAATACAGTTATCAAATGAAAGTTGAAATGACAAATGTGACTCAAACATTATTCTGTAATAAGTAAACTTAGTAATAAAAGAGTAATTAATTAGTTATTTAAGTATAGAGAGACACTTACTGTAGCAGATGCAAAGAGATGGGCAGAAGAGGCTGCTTGAGAATTTGGGTTGGAGAGACAAGTCCCTGAATGTTGTTGGCTAGCATATGGAGTGTTCACGTCAATCAATTCTTGACCTCTATTATTATGAATAATTTATGGAATAGACCAACATATACATTAATTATAAAAAAAACTATTTATATGATATCTATAAACAGATTTTAATAAACACTACACTACTTAAATTAATGAAATTAGAGTCATGTTCTAAATCGCATTTTAGTTCCTCGACTTTCAAGTTGATTGAACTTCATTGATTTTTTATCGTACTTATTTTTTAAATGATTGATTTCAAATTAATAAGTAGTTTGCATTTGCTAATAAACTAATGCCCATTCGTTATACAACTCAATTAAACTTTAGTAGCTCAACGATCTAATTAGTTGGAACCTATTTCAATAACCTGCTCTCAATTGAACTTTGTCATCAATGTGCTCTTGTCTCTTTTGAATCATTGTTATAACCCCATGACAGGTTCTAATAGTTGCTAAATTGGTGTTGTTGTCGGAGAAGCCATTTAGTTTTAGCTTGTTACTTTTCTAGCTAAAGCTTTCTTTTGCTTTGATTTTGTTTTCTTTGTGTCTTTGTTCTAATATGCCAGAACCTTTGTTGTTTGAGATTTGGCCATTAGAAAATTGCAAGAATTGGAGGGAGGCAGAGTTTGTTCGCTTCAAGATCACGATTCTAAAGCATGTCTGCAGATGCAACATACTTTTGTGCATGATGCCTTCCTCTCATGGAAGTTTCCTAGTCCGTACCACTCCTATGGAAACTGTCATGCATATCATCCTAGATTGGAGGGTTAGCCTTACTTGAGCTATGGAGGCCAAGACGAGCAACAAATTCCTTAAACTTTGAGCTAAGGTATTACATTAGAAAAAATTGTTTATGAACTTGCTAATAGCTCTTCTTAACTTTAGTAGGATTTTCTCCAAATCAAGCATAAGCAGCTTCAATTCCAGTAAGAAGTCTGAGTTGAGTTGTAAAGCATGGTCAACCATGTCGCCAAGCTGATCAACTCAGTGCTGAGATTGGAGAGAGTGCAAGAGTAGAGTAATGTCTTTACCATTGAGGCCAAGTTCCTAGAAGAGTTTTACCCTTTCAGTGACATTGATGTTTACTACTGCCTACCATGTCCATAACAAAAAATTTAAGGTTAAGGTTGATCCTGCTTCATTTGGAGGAGCCCCAGGTGTTAGAGTTACAAGCTGCAAAGCCTTGTCCTATTCTTCCCTTCAACATCTCCCTTATCTTTGAGTTGTCCTCTCCTTATCCTTTTGAGTCTTTATTTTCTACTGAGTCAGTCTAGCCCATTGAGTTTTTCTATTTATTTTATTTTTGGTCTATAAATAGAAATATCTAAAAAGACTTGTCTGGTGCCTTTAAAATGTAGGAGCGCTTGATGGGCTTGGAAGGCTTTATTGACTCAAGCAAAAATGGACCTAAGAAACACAGAAACTTTTACGTGCCCAGATTAAAGTTCTACACTAGGTTTTTACTGTGAGAGACTCTATCAACGAATGGTGTTACATATAGAGCTACCAATCTTTCTTTATAAGCTTCTCAATATCTAGTGTCTTTCAATTGGTGTCTGCCTTGAGTGTAGAAGGTATTTGTTAGGTTTCAGGAAGAAGAACTTAGGCCCAAAAGAATATTGATCATTTTTACTTTGATGCACAAAGTGTTACAACAAATTCTAATCATGAAACCATATCAACTTTGTTATATTGGCTATATGTATTTCTTTAAGACTCCTAGTGTCTACTACCTGTTTAGTTTTGTGGTTGTCTTAGAATATGTCTTATTGGGGACTTGTCTTATAAGTTGTCATTCTAGTTGTTGATTCTGCAAATTATTTCCTTCCTTATTTAATTCATTCAACATATTATTATTTCTTTTTGGATGCTTTCCTTTTTGGTGTTCCGCTAATTATTTGTGGGGATGTTTTTCATCTTTCTGTTGTGCTTTATAAGCTTTAGAAGTTGGTATACTAGGGTTGTCGCTTCAATAATTTTGTGAGGTTTTGAATCGATTATATCAAAAGCTTTGTTCTTTTTGCTCTTTGAAGAAGATCATTCTGTGTAACTAGCAACTTAATCTCCACGATTCTATTCAGCTGAGTTTCAATGGGTGCAAGTTGTTTAGGGGAGCCTGGGACCATTGTAATTGAGAAGGAGTTCTCTACATTTAGAGAGAGCCTGAGCTGTTACTTGACGGGAAGAAGTTTACAAGAAGGAGAAAGATAACATCAAGTGAGAGATAGTCTTACTCACTTAGGATGAGTTTAAGTGCTACACCACAAATATTCATTTACTTAGGGAGCCTAAGTCAAAGTGGGAGGGAGTCTCACATTTAGGGGAAGCCTAGGTGATTAGCTAAGTTAGGCTCTATGTATGTCACTGTGATTGATGTTGTTCACAAATAAATTGCTTACCTATATTATATTTTTTTGGAGCACAGTATCCCCCAAATGTAGGTGGTTTCACCAAACTAGGTTACCAATTCTCTTGTATTTATTCTTGATTTGTTGGTTACGATTTTCTTATTGTCTCTAATTGTGCTATGAATGTCGTGTGGCTTCATCATTTAGTTCATTGAACCTTTTCTAGATTTTCAAACCATATTACAAGGAGAAGCATATATGCAAGGGAAAGTTGTAAATCAATAACTTTCCTCCAGCTTCACAATTGGATGAATGAGAGCTCCCAAAACCTCTCCTTAAGTTTGAAGGAGTAAGAATGAGTAAGAAAAAGACACAAGAAAATACATGGTTTAGTATTAAAGGCCTACATTCATGATAAGGAGCTGAATCTTCATGAAAGTTAAAGGATAAATACACACAAAATTTCTAACTTCATTCTTGACTTTCTTTTAAATCTAAATGTCCTTTTATAGGTAGGTAAACTTAGTTACAAGAATATGAGAGTTTAAATTTATTTTAATTGCTTGTTTCATAATTCACAAATATCCACCTTGAAATAAACAGAGAGAAAATGTTAGCTTCTTCTAGTAACCTCTTCTCCTCATTTTTTAGGATGGTTGAAGTCAAATAGCTCAAAACATCTCTTAAACTTGATGTAAGCCCTATCCTTTGTACTCTATCTTAAAGCTAGAATTAAAGTTAGTGTCTCATTGTGGACTTGGAAAATTTTAGTAGCAAATGGAGGTCAGCCTAGGTGTTGAAAATGCGTTAGGAAAGGAGGAAGAAAAGTATGTTAAGGCAATAAGGGAAGTGTTGTCTAAGTATGGGTTATGAGGTGAAGTTTGGGTTAAGAATGTTGTTGAGGTGAATAGGCTATACGTGAAGCATGTGAACCAAAGAGGAAACAAGATTAAGTCCAATATGTTGTAGGTGAACTAAAAACTAAGGCAAGAGGGAGTGTGCTAGTCTTTGGGAGGTCGAATGTTTAGTAATTATCTTTTATTTATTTTATTTGTTAATTACAATGATTAATGATAAGATTAGACAAAAGTTAGTGGGCTAATAAGATGGAAGTAGGACGTGGCAACATTTTAAAGTAAGAAGGGAATGTGAGTCAGTTATATAAATAGGACAAGGAAGATGAAGTTGGTTCTTCCATTTCACTTGTGCAATTTGTGAAAATTTTCAGCCAAAATTTGGAGAAACCACTGAGGAAGTAGGTTGAAGGCTTCCATGGTGAAGTTCAATGGCAAAGTTGATGAAATTGAAGAAGATTGGAGGTTTGTCTGGAATTTCGGCAAAATTGAGCAAGGTGAAGAGTTCGGTGAATATTGGGCTATTGAGAAGGATTCAAAGGTAAGAAACTTTAAAGGTTGTTTATAAGGTTTATGGAAGAAAATTATGTTTATTTTAGCTAGAAATGATAAATTGAGTACTAAAAATGCAAGTAAAAAATAGGTTTCGAAGAGGAGGCACTCGATGCCATACATCATCCTTAGCATGCAAGCCGCACATGTCACACATTGTTCGCCCATTATGCGTAAAGCAACAATTGACTAAGCGCCTGACCTTGCCTACGCCCGCACACCGTCGCTGCCCACGCCATCGACGCCCTGTCGACATGCACTCAACACCCAACCCGCACATATTTGATGTCCCGTCTGTCTACATGAGTGACAACCCATTCTGCCATCAGCTATGCTCCATGTGTGTCTCAGCACCCACACCCACCAGCCTATTGTGCGACTAGCTTACCATGGGTTGTCGTTCAGCTCATCTTGGTCCGTTGGTGTTGGTGAGCCATTTTTTAGTCCCTTTAAAGCTTTTTGGATTATTAGCTAACAAAATGACTAAATGTGGACTCTAAGGGAAATTTAAGGGTTAAATGGAATTGAAAGAAGGCAAGACTAAATGTATAAATTATTTGAAGGCTACTGCCATTTTTCTAGAGATTGGGGTGCCGTACAGGCCCTTGGGAGCTAACCAGTGACTATGAGTGACAATTGTTTTTAAAATGAACTCACTTTCAGTTTATAATCCTGATTTTTATGAAGTGAAATGTATAAACAAAGTAATGTGTTCGTGCATGACTTACTTATTATGAGCTTTATGATTTATTTTCTATATCATGTTTTAAGCCTGGTTAAATGATTTAAGACTCAATAGCATGATTTTAAAATGACATATTTCATGGAAAGAAGGTTGCTTGTCAAGCTCTTGTTCATAATTCATGAATGTTGTCGGGTTGGACGAGCCAATAACTCGAACACCTTCGGTAACTTAGGCTTTTTTTTTTTTTCTTTTTTTTTTGTCATTGTCACTATCACTCCTTCTGAGGAGGCCCTATTTATTGGCCTAATCTTAAAAATCCAAAGCATAAGCCAAATCTGAGCTTCAGGCAATTGATTGGAAATATTCCCAATACTCAAGGATAGAAGACGGTATCTGGGAAATCTAGTATTGATATATGTTATAAGTCTTTGGGACCCATCCTAGCACACAAATAGGCTTTGGGCTATGTGAGGGGTCCTTAGCTCTTTGGGGGCATTCTATGTGCATGTATGAGAGATATCAACAATGATTATATTAAGGTTACTCTACATCAGATAAGGCTAACAGCGTTCAACTAAGGTTTAGGGTACAAATAAATGTGATATCTAATGATTGTGATATTTTGAAACAGTTTCAAATATAATTATAGTTTGCTAAGCTTTTTTACTCTAAAATGTGTTTTAGTAACCTTGAGTTTGATAGAATTTTTATTATTGTTTGCAAGGGCGGTTACTTACTTTTAATATGTCATTCACGAGGCTCCCCAACTCACTCTTTTTAAATGTTTTCCTTCCCAGGTAGCTAAAGAGTTCCCGGTGCCTAGCCTACTCAAGCCTTCATTTAC
This sequence comes from Citrullus colocynthis, assembly GCA_031780015.1. Classification (NCBI taxonomy): domain Eukaryota; kingdom Viridiplantae; phylum Streptophyta; class Magnoliopsida; order Cucurbitales; family Cucurbitaceae; genus Citrullus; species Citrullus colocynthis. Next base: position 165,330 of record QLSR01000315.1, read on the forward strand.
TACAACTGCATGATATCATCAAGCTCAATTCTTAATCTTTGTATGTTTATAGTTTTTGTTTTGACTAACATGTAATCATAACCAACATGGTTTCGGTGCTGGATGCTTGGGTTGTTTATAGTTGTTCGTTGTAACTTGTTCAACAACTAGATTATGTACTTATGTCTATAGATTTTGAATATGGGTTGCGTGATACTTTAGAATGCCTATAAGGTGGTTGTTCTGGCTGTATGGAAACAAGAAAACATGTTAAGCATGTACAGGTGGATAGTATATGTCACGAGAGGGTGATATTTGTTGTCTCCACATCACCTTCTAGGTTAATAGGGTAATCTGGGAGGAGGTGTGACACTTGAGCTTGGTCATTAGATTGTCGACATGTTTGCTGAGTTATTAGAGATATGTATCTTAAAAACTTCTACTTCTTTTTATAAATTTTTTCACGCACAAAATAGAATTTTATGTTAATAGGTGCTGACCAAAAGGCGAAAGGAGATTGAAGGGTTCCAACAACGGGGAAGCAATTCGACATGTTTGTTTACCTATTTCTTTCCTTCTCTTTGCTATTGTGTTTGAACACTTGTAAGAAAATGTGTTTGAGTGCCATTAGTGGCTAAACTCTCTAATTTTAGGGTTTGACGATTTATTTATGGATTTAAGTTAATGTTTTAGTCTTTGATGGATATTGTGGAATGATATTTTTTCCAATGTTGTTGTGCTTTAAGTTTTATTGATTAACCTTCAATGCACATTAGGTTAGATGTTCAATTTGATGCATTGTAAGTTTAACTGGAGCTATAACATTGAAAAATTATTAATCACTCCTGAAAATAGTTAGGTTAATAGTGAAAGTCATTTACGACATTGCTTAATGTCATGCTTGTTACTTTGGTTTCAAGAAATTTATAATCAATTAAGTTTCATGAGAAAATATTGTTTTTTATAGAAAACAATTCAGACATAAGTTTCTAGACTTAGGCATATTATTTATACTTGATTCCATGAAAAGCTAAATAAAACTTAATGAAATAAATAATGAAATCAACACCCTAGAACACTTTTTATCTCTTCGAGTTTCTAAATTGTCTTTACTTTTCTTATTTGTTTCCAAAACTCAAATTCAAATTTGATTTCGAATCCTTAAATAAAGTTGAAGCAATACTTTAATAGGTAAACATAACCATGATTTGATCTCCTGTGGAAAGATACTCAGTATCTTAGACTGTTTTACTATACTATTACTTGACATATGTGCTTGCGCTACATTATATCTAGCAAGTAAATATTGACTCTAATTAGGTTGAATTATTTATGTTTCATCCTTTTCAACTATTTCTCCACTGTCGTTTATTTTTCAACTTGACAATTAGAACTTGAAGGCCAATCATCAGGGCTTTCTACCTCAATTTCATTGGTTACACCTTTAGGGATACTTTTTTAACTTTCTTCCTTTTTTATGAACATTTCAGTTGTTATAAAAAATAAAATCTCTATTATTAATAAACTTATTTTCAATAGATGCCACAATATGAGACCTTTTACTTCTTCTGTAAAGCCAACAACATATGCCTTACAACCTTAGCCTTAAGCTTCCCCTCGTCTTGCTGCACAAAGCTAGCATGTCCAAGTACGTTTAGATTATTTAGGTTTGGTGGATGTTTGGCTCTATTTAAGGTATACATTGTATTGGATGTTACCTCTACACCCAAAAGTTTTCTTGTAGAATAGCATCTAAAAGTTGGCACCTCACCCTCTCCATAATGGTTCTATTCAACCTTTCTACAGCACCATTTTGCTGAGGAATGTATATCAATGTTTTGTGTCTTCTGAACCATTATCAACTCTTAAGTACTTTACTTTCTTCATGGTTTCATGTTCTATCGTTCCTTTCCATTCTTTAAACTTACTAAAACCTTTTTTTTTTTTTTTTTTTAAAGAAAAGCTATAGAATAGGGATCAGTGGCGCACCGGGACATCTCAACTAGGTTGACACCTCCTTAGCGTCCTCATCATATCTCGAACCAAAAGATGCATTCATAAAAGGATGAAGGTTACATCAAGGGCATGACCCAAGTCCAAAAGTGAACGACAAGAAGGAGGCAAGAGAAAAGCCTTCCAATTAGGGGCAATACATGAGTTATCGTAGTTACAAAAAAGTTATGATTTCTTACACCAATTAGTAGCAAGAGAGATGATATTCTCAAAGATTCTATTTGGACTATTTGATTTCTCTTGGAATATCTAGTTATTGCATTTCAACCAAATACACCATATTCTTTGTGTTTTGCTTGATGCGAATCATCACATAAAGTATTTCTTCCAAGGTTATGGGCAGTGGATGTGTAGTAGCTTGATTTAGGGAAGACCAAATAGCAGTTGAGAAGCTACATTGTACGAGGGCGTGTTCAACCGTTTCCTCATTCATCTTGCATAGAATGCACCAGTTTGGGGATAGAGCCATCTTAGGGTATCGCGACTGACATTTTTCACCCGTATTGAAGCCTTTGTGAAGCAGGATCCATATGAAAAATTTAGATTTTTTAAATTTAGATTTTTTTGGTAGGTAGGTAGACCAGAGGGATCCAACATTTATGGGTTGTAATGGAAAGTACTTGGAAGCAATGTAATTCTTGTATGAATTAACAGTGAACTTACCTTCAGGATTAAGTGTCCATCTGGTTAAGTCGTCCCCACTGTTTTCTCCAGGAGTCGGCCAATTGTTTGTCAAGTGCACCTAGTCTTCCATCTCTCGAGGGAGGAGAATTCTGATAAAGGAAGGATTCAAAGCTCTCTATTCTTCATTCCAGGCCTCCTTGATGGTGATCATTTTGTTCTCTGCTAGTGCGAAGAATATAGGATACTCGAGGTAAAGATTTCCACTAGAGTTCCAGAGGTGATACCAGAAGAGTATGGATCCCCCATTGCGAATCTGTCTCTTTAAATTGCTGCTGATGTCTTGGCCAAGTTTACTAATATTAAACCAAGGGGCTTTGGAACTCGAGAATCTACAGCTGGTCTAGATAGCTTCAGGGGTGGCTTTGCCATATTTAGCATCTATGACTTTCTTCCAGAGGCTATCGGTTTCAGAGAAGTATCTCCAGATCCTAGAAAACTTACTAAAACCTTGATCTTTAAACTTTAAGAAGTAAACCCAACTTTTCCTAGAAAACCATCAATTAGGGATAGTAAGTACCTTGTCCCACTTAAAGAGGGAATTGAGGTTGGTCTCTAAAGATCTAAAAGGATTTAATCTATAATTCTTTTTGTCCTTGGCTGAGCTTTAATGCAAATTGTGTCAAGTAATTTTGCTAAGACCACAATGTTCACAAAAAAGAGAGTTGATCACTAATAATACCTTAAGGGAGTATCCTTTATATAGATAGAGCTTAACCCTTTACAACTAATATGAGATTGTCTCTTGTGCTATATGCCACCATATGTTAGGGTTAAGTTAGTCACTCCACAAGTTGAATTGACCATTTCTACATCCTTAATAATAAAATCTTCATTCACTTTCTCCACAGCTAAGACAACTTTGTAATCTTTAATTGCTCCAAGTGTTCCTTCCTTGCCACTGTATTAACAGCCAATCCAATCTAATATTCTTATTCTTAAAGAAATTAGGTTTCTCTTTAACAGTGGTACATGTCGTGAATTTTTAAGAAGCTTGAATGTTTCATCCTTTAATTTTAGGGAGACTGATCAATATCAACTGTTTTATAAGCTTTATTGTTTCCCATGTACACTAATTCATCTTCTATCTCTTTATCAATGTTGAACAAACTTTTGTGTGAAATGTACATCACGAGCCAAGCACCAAATCAGTTTCTCCAAATGACTAAGTAATCTTGCTTTGTTCTTTGTTAAGGCTAAGACATCTGATTAAGTGATAGAAATATCTACAAAACAGAAGCTTTAGCTGGCTTTCTTTTGTTCTTTTTGTGATTTTTTCTCAAAAGAGTATATCAATCTTTCAAGAAATGGTTATCTTTCTTGCAATAGTTGCATTTAACTTTTTATTTATCCTTTTTTTTCTTCATTTGGTTGCTTTTTTCCATCTTTCCATTGAGCGTTTTTAGCTTTTCCTTTCACAAATAGACCTTCTGCAAGAGGTTAGTCTTTAATTTCTTGATGGTTTGCAACTCGTTCTCTTTAGTTTCTATGGTTGAGAATATGGCATTAGTAACTATGGACTCTTTTTTATATTTTAAGGCATTTTAACTTCTTTTTAGGCTTATGGAAGTGAGTTTAGCAGTACAAGTGCTTCGTTGTCAGCTCCAATATTTTCTCCAAGGTTCTTGAATTTTCAGAAAAATCTTCTTGTAATCATCAAGATTGTCTGTCAAAACAATTTTGAGGAATCCATCTAAACACTGAAGAGTTTCTCTCTCAAATATATTTTGTTAGGAAGATCTTTTGTACCAAACAATTCTTCTAATTTTGTCCACATTTTGTAGGTTTTTACTCCTTAAATGACACGTCTTAGTACATTGCCATTTAACTTCAAGACTAGTGTACCATAGGCAATCAATTCCAAATTATCATTTTCTTCTTTAGTCATCGATTCGGGTAGCCTAGAGAACTCTTGAATAGCTTTGTGAGCACTCCTGCTATCCAAGAATGGCCTATATTTTAGTTTTCCACAAGCCAAAATCACATCTACCATCAATTTCTCTATTTCCTACCTTACTACTGTTGCCATCAACCACTTTCTTGAATCTTATAAAATATAATTTGTTTTCTTGAAGTCTCCTTGCTCGGATACCACTTCCTCGAGCTTTAGGAACAAGAACTTAGGCCCAAAAGAATATTGATCAATTTTACTTTTATGGAAAAGTGTTAGTACAAGTGATCATCATGAAACCACATTACAAGGAGAAGCATACACGCAAGGGAAAGTTCTAATACAAGCTTCACACTCAAATGAATGAAAGCTCTCAAAACCTCTCATTAATGGTGATTGGCTCAAAGTAGAAGAAGATCACATGCAAGGTTGAAGGAAAAAAAGAAGACATAATGAAATACATGGTTGAATACTTAAGACCTACATCCAAGGGAAGGAGCTAAATCTTGAAGAAAGTTGAAAGATAAGTACACACACAGTTTTTTATTCCAATATTGACTCTCTTTTAAATCTAAATTTCTTTTTATGTATAAGAATATGAGTGTTTTGTTTTATCTTGGGTTTCCTATTCCACAATATTTTTGTATTTTTATCAAAAGGTTAGACATTCTTATTGTATTATACTTGTAAATCATTTGCTCTTTTCCATTCTCTTTTCTAGTTCTCTCCCTAGACTAGATTTCACATGGGTAGAGAATACATCTCTCTCAATAACAATATAAGAAAGTAATAAATCTTTTTCCAAATGTTTAAGTTTGGAAACGACCTACTATTTATTCATAGGCGAGAAAAACAACTATTTATCGGCTGCTTTAACTATCTATTCTATTATGGCCAACTTAGAGGTAGAAGATCAAGAAGTCCATCATCTTTATCTAGGTTCGATCGTTCCTTTATACTATCATTTTACCTTTGGGACAACCACTAACCTCGAGTTCAACCAACACGTAGTTGGTTAATTCTACGTAGCGCATGGTTAACACACCCTTAAAGCACCTATGTTTCGATGGCATCTAATGTAACCATGACATAACTTGAACAATATTCTACAACATAAACTACTTGTTAGTAGTCTTCAAGGACTTCCTATATAATTGGTTGTATTAAAAAATAGTCATTGATATTAAACAAAAAAAGAAGTAAATACAGTCTCTTCCTTTCTACGCATGGCACCCCACTCCCTTTGGCAGCATCCACTAATTCGGAACTTAATTTGAAAGCCATATTTCGACCCGGACATTTTCGGGATAACAAAAAATAAAAATAAAAATTCACTTAACTCTTTAGGCCTTTGGGAAAAGAAAAAAAAAAGATTTTATTCATGTTTAGATGATTTTTAATTATATATAATAGAATATTCACAATTCCAAGTGAATGTCATACGACATTCTTTGGTGTTAGTATAAGGAGGTAGTATGAAAGATTCTCTAGCTATGAAATCTCATTGTATTTGAGGAGTAGTCAAGCAGCTAGGAATTTCGAATCGAAAAAGAGGAAAACCTAAATGGTGCATTTTGATCTTTAAACTTTCAAAAAGTCTAAAAAAGCATGCATGTAAATTACATAGGTTAATACCAAGCATTGAGTATGTGAATATTGGGTGAAAGATTATACTATGAGGACCAAATTAGCTATTATATTAACGTTCCAAACCTACATAAAGTAGATCATAATATCATGAATGTTGAGGGACAAAATTGCTATTTGTTTGTTTCTAAAGTTAAGAACTATAAATAAAATAAATACTATAAAAATTTAGAGGCCAAAATACAATAGATAGAGTCTACGATTGGATTAAATTATTTTTCATTCTTAGACAATTTAGTCATTCCAAACATATTGAAGTTATACTGAGGATTGATAAGACCTATTTGTTGCATGCATAAATGGAAGTCACCAAAATGGTTATTTTTTTCATAGTTCTTTGAGTTAGACATATGTAGGATAGAAGTACTTACGAAGGAAGATCCAAAGTTGTTGATTGCGCTTCTGTTATGTCAATTTCGAGTGCATTTGATTTTGATGTATCAATAACTAAATTTGTAGTTGATGTTGAAGATTCTCCTTCCTCCAAACGCTACTCCAAGTTCAAAAGAAGAATGTCATTAAATTATGGGACCTTAAAATCAGTGGTAGATCTAAGATTTTATGTGAGAGGGCACAAGTTCTTTTACATGTAATTAGTGACAGATCGAGAATTTCATGAGAGGCACACACATTTATATAATGTTACAAATTTAGCACATGAAATTCTAGATTTGTGTTACATAGTTACTAAACTTCACAAAAAATACCTAATAGGTTCTTGAATTTTCGATTTTGTGTCTATTAGATTCCTAAAATACAAAGTTTGTATCCAATGGCCACTATTGCATATAAAAAAAAATATAAAAAATTAATACATAATGACAAAAGAAGAACTGAAAATTTAAGGTTTAATTAGACATAAAAATAAATTTTTTGTCTAATAAAATGATTAATTTCTAAGATTTTCAATATATTGAGATCTATTATATGTAGAATAGAAATTTTAAAGATCTATTAGATATTATTTAGAGACTTAGTAAAGTCAAATATTGAAAGTTTAGGAATTTATTAGTTATAATTTTCAGAATTTAGAGACTATAAAATATGATATTGGTTAGCAAGTTCATTAGACATTAAAAAGTAGGAAATTATTGTCTTTTTTTTTTAATTTTAAAATAACAAATAAACATATATAAAACAAATCAAATATATATAAAAAAACGCTTTGGGAAGGATTGAACTAAAATAACAAATAAATATATATGAAAAAACAAATATATATTAAAAAAAAAAAAAAAAAAAAAAAAAAAA
>QLSR01000315.1:173074-186462 GCA_031780015.1 Citrullus colocynthis
AAAAAAAAAAAAAAAAAAAAAAAAACACTCTCCCAAGTATTGAAATCTAAACCAAGTTATGGAAAGCATAACCCGCTTGCACTTACAACCACCGAAGTAACCACAATAACGTAGTTTTCAATGAAATAAATAAACTATGTATAAAAAACAAGATAACATATATTTTATATTAATAAAAACCATATAGAAATATATAAAACATCGTTATTTGAAGGGAGCATGCCCCTCAATAGATCCACCCTTACTTAGAATAATAATGATATATGCAAAATGAAATAAAGAAATGCATTGTGTTATTTTTTCATATATATTTTCTATTATTCACATCATACATTTCTACTTATAGATTTATACCTTGTCTTTCTTACTTATTTATTTATATATATGTATATTATTAAAATGATAAGATAGTTAAGAGATTTTAACATTAAGTGGTTTTAAGTAAATATGGCAAATGGTATTTTTGAAATTAAGTGAACCTTCTTTCATACGTAGGATTCCATCGTAAAAGCCTCTAAGGAAGAGAAAAAGGTGCAATCGCATAATACTACAAACCCAGAGAGAGAGATAGTAAATTTAGTTGACTATGAGGATAAAGAAATAGCAATGGTGGGCCATTGAGCTTCATTGGTCGTTGGATATCTAGTAAAAGTCGTTGCAGATACCTTTTCAACTATGGTTTTACAGAACATGTGGGCGGATTCTCAACATGTTGAATCTTCGATTTGCCGGGGTTAATCAATGTTGTTGGGTCTCTGATATTTGATGGGTATTGGTTGATGGTAAACTCGGGTGTGGTGAAGATTGTTAAGCTGATTAGGTCTTAGTCAAGAGGCAGAAAATCGTGTTTCTCGTTCTTCTTAAATGAAAAATTATAGACCGTTGACTATTGATAAATCTTTGTAATCCTAACTATTGTTCTTAATAAAAGTCTTCTAAATTGTAAATCTAGTCTATTCTTGCTTTGACTTATTTTTGCTGGTTATTATGTTATGTTTGGAAAATGTAGACTTTGTTTTATTTACAAATAGTATCAAAGCTCCATTTCATCTAGAGGAAGGTGTGTTTTTGTGTTCCTTTAATAAATTCTCTATTTAGATTATATTTTTAGGTTTTACAATGAGTTAAGCAGGCTTTTCTTATAGATCTGAAAGTTACTAAGGGTTCTTTGGTTAAGCCAAAAGGAAACTTGAAGAATAGTCTTTTTTTGCTGGAGGGTTTTACAATTTCAGGTAGTGCTACTATTGCTTCTAAAAAAGAGGCTGGTATGCCTATGTTGTGGAATAGAAGGTTAGCTCATTTAAGTGAAAGAGGTCTACAAGCTTTTTCTCAACAAGGCTTATTTGGAGGTGTTAAAGATATTGAACTCCAATTTTGTGATCACTGCATAATGGGAAAGCCTATTAGGGTGAAGTTTTTGAAAGAGAAGCATTCGGCCAAAGGTATATTGGATTATGTCCACTTAGATAGGTGGGATCCTACTCATGTACGTTCTATGGGAGGCTCGAGGTACTTTATATCTATGGTTTTTCAAGGAATGTGTGCATGCAACCACTAAAATAGAATGAGGAAGCTTCTAGTAAATTTATTGAATGAAAGAAGCTGGTTGAGAATGAAATAAGTAGGAAGGTAAAGTACTTGAAGAAAAATAATGGTTTAAACCTTGTGAATCACAAATTCAAATACTTTTACAAATCTAAGGGAATCATGAGGCATTTTACTATGACATATACTCCACACACTTGATTTTAATATAACAATAATGAAGTGAAAAAAATATCTCTGCATCTACTTGATTACGCATGAAGTCGAAGAAAAGTTGCGCAAACAATCTATTATTTCAATAATAAGATTTTGTCTTTTATGGAGGCTTAAAGACTCCTTAGGATGTATGGTCACGAAAAGCTCCAAGTTTGGATCATCTTAGAGTGTACGATTGTTCAACTAATGCTCAGGTAAGGAAGGACAATTGAATAAGAGAACACTAAAATGTATGATTATTGGCTATTGTCAAGGTGTTAAAGGATACAAGATTCGGTGCTTGGAGGATGGAAGAAATAAATGTATAATTAATAGAGGTAACATTTAATGAAGTATAAATGTTCTATTGTGTTAAAGAGCAGCCAACAACAATCAGTTGAACATGTTGACGCCAAGGTCAACTGATTTTGAAGCATGATTATTAGCCACTTCACATGAATCCAGTGATGATTAACCACTGGTGTCAAAAATAAAGTTTTCACAGTAATCTGAATTTAATGGTGGACAATCTCAATAAGGAAGTATTTTGATTGACGGGGGAGCTATTATTGAACTATTAGCTTACACATGAAGACCTCAGAGGGTGAGACAAGCTCTTACGAGGTATGACTATGATGATTTAGTTGCTTATGCTCTTGTGCTTTTGACAGTATTGAAGCAAAGTCTCTTACTTTTGAAGGGACAATTTTTCTTCTTTTTATTTGAAGGAACAACGAAAAAATGCCATGGAAGAATTGTCCTCTTTACAGAAAATTCAGATGTGGTCATTGGTTTAAACTTTGACTAGTTGGTTTCATTTTGTCAAATTAGATTTATAAAATCAAACAAGTTACTAGAGGTGATAGTAAGCATAGGTATAAGACTAGGCTGGTGACAAAGGGCTACACTTAAAAGAGGGAGTTGACTTTCATGAAATTTTAGTGAGACATTCGTCCATTCAATTGTTTTTAAATATCGTTGTTCACTATGATATGTTTCTTGAATACATTAATGTTACCAAAACATTTCTTCATAGAGATTTGAAGAGGTGATCTACATTACTTAACCTAAGAGTATGAGTTTAAGAAAAGAAAGATGTGGTTTGTCTTCTTCACAAAATATTGGTATATTAGACTATTTTGAAGCAAATGTTTCACAATAGCTCATATGATGCTTGCATTTACCTACTGCTTTATGTAGATGATACGATACTCGTGTCTAAGGATTATGCCGAAATTAGGGAACTTAAGAGGCAATTAAGTAGTGAGTTTGAAATGCAAGATTTAGGTTCATTGAAAAATATTTTAGGCATGGATGTTAAGAGATATAGGAAGAACGATTTGTTAACCATTTCACAAGCAAGCAATGTGCATAAACTACTTGAAAAGTAGAATGTGTCAAGTAGTAAGGCAGTATCGACACCCTTAGCATCTCGTTTTAGGCTTTCTTCGTCTCAGCCTCCTAGTACTGATCAAGAAAGGTTAGAGATATCAAAAATTTCATATTGTTGTTAGAAGCATCATGTATCTTACAATTTGTACAAGGTCTGACTTGGGTTATTCAATGAGCATGACAATAACTGTATGTCAAATCATGAGAGCATTAGAATGCAGTCAAATGAGTCTTTTGGTATTTGAGAGGTAGTGCATATGTACCATTGTGTTTTGGCAGGGATTGTGATAAATCAATGCTCTTGGAAGACTTCACACATGCAAATTATTTTGCAGACCTTGACAAAAAAGGTATTTATGGAGTCATATTTTCCAATTATACAGTAATGTGGTCATTTGGAAGGTTGCTCTTCAGCAAATTGTTGATTTGTTTACCATTATGTGTCAAAGTATATTTTAGCTAGGTGAAGAAGTTAAAGAGACAATATGGTCGAAGGGAATTGTTGAAATAGTATTGCAAGAGTTTATTCATATCATCCATTTTGATAGTCAAAGTGCTATTCATCTCCCAAAGAATCCACCTCACGATGAATGGTCTAAATTTATCAATGCTTGATTTTACTTCATTAGAGAAATTGTTGCTTAGAAGAAAGTTCAACTAGTCAAAGTTCAAATGGATCAGAATTTGTGGCATATGTTAAGCAAAGTTATTCCAGCTCATAGATATAAATATCAGTTGAACTAGTTCAATATAAAATTTAGATGATATGTTGATTAGTGGCTTAAATTGTTTTATCATGAGGAAGATTTGTTAAAGGGGTTTTAACATTAAGGGCTTTAAAGTATATATGTTGATGGCATTTATTAAATTAAGTTAACCAATTCTTTTCCACCCTAACGCTCCACCGTGAAAGCTTTTAAGGAAAGGAAAAAAAGTAGAATTGCATAATACAACACTCCCATGAGGGAGGGAGCGAGGAGCGAGGAGAGAGAGGGAGGGAACAAGGGGAAAGAGAGAGCGAGAGTGAGTAAATTTAGTACACTAAGAATTAAGAAATTGCAGCTATGGGTCAATGAGCTTTATTGGGCATTGAATTTTCGGTAGCGTCGTCATGAGCAGAGGTGTGCAACGGTTGGTCAGAGTCATTTTTTTACGAAACCACCACCGAACCAGCCATGGTCAGTTTAATAAATGTTCAAACTAAACTTGACCATCAAAGAGTGAGAACTGGCCTTCAATCGGTCGGTTTAGGTCAATTTTCTTTTTTAAATTTTTTTAAAAAATAATGTCGATTTGAAATTTTTTCAAACTGACACCTACTGATTCCCCCCTCTTCTCCGACTGACCACCTTTGGTTTGGTCCATTTTGGTCGGTCGCCTCAGTTTTTCAGTCTATCATACTCGCCTCTAATCACGAGTACTATTTTAGTGGCAGTTTTGCATTAGCAAATGGCGAATTTTCAGTGTGTTGAAAAAGTGTGGTTCACGTTCTTCATGAACAAAATTTTAGATTCTTCATTATTATTCAATTTCTGTAATTGTGACTATAACTCTTACTAAAACTCTTCTAACTTGCCTCTCAAACTGGATGTAGACCAAAAAGATTTATCTCTTGCATTGATTTATATATATATATTCTTCTCGGATACATTTGTATTTATATTTAGAATTTGAATGTAGATTTCTCTACTCTTTATTCAATCGTGGTAAAATGGAAATAAATAACTAACAAAAAATATTCTTTGTAAACAAAAAATAATTTTCTATAAGTACCCATTGAAAAAGTGATGATTAATTTGAAGTGTATTTTGGTGGATTTTTTTTTTTTTTTTTAATGATTTTAGATACAAGAAGTTTGACTTTTAAAAGTTCGTAATAAATAGATAGTTAAATTATTATGAACCTTTTTAGTGTTTTACTGGGAACCTTTTTAGTGTTTTACTGGGCTTAGAATTTTCTTACTTTTATTATTAATTTGTGTTCTTCAATGCTCTTTTGTGATTAATTGGTAGAAATCGAGCATTTGACTCGAAATGAGCTAATTTGATTGTGAAATGACAAAAATACTCCTATAATGGGTCAAAGTTTGACCTAGGCTAGATAAGAGGTTCAAGTTGATAAAAAGTAGTGAATTAGAACTAAAGAAGTCATGGATGTTGTGTCGTAGCATCGTCCACGATGCTGTGAATAGAGGGGCGAAAACAGGGTAGCGCCCTAGTGCTACAGAAAATATTCGCGTTCGTTTAGTTTGATAGCATCCCGGTGCTGCTTTTTTATCCCCGATCTGAGTCTCGTCTTTCGAAGGGTCTCGTTCCTGTATTTTACATATCCATACGATTGAGTCCTTGGGGGAAAAGATGGAATAGGAAGACGTGTTTCCAAAACGGCTGAAGCGTTATACACTAAAGCAGAGAAAAATCGTATAGCCGTCGAGAAACGAAAGAAGACTTCCATCTCCAAGTTTAACTCAGACGTAGCTCGCTTCTTTTTGGGTGTGAAGCAGTGTCAAACCAAAATACCCAACAAGCATTAGCTCTCCCTGAAAAGGAGGTGATCCAGTCGCACCTTCCAGTACGGCTACCTTGTTACGACTTCACTCCAGTCACTAGCCCTGCCTTCGGCATCCCCCTCCTTGCGGTTAAGGTAAAGACTTCGGGCATGGCCAGCTCCCATAGTGTGACGGGCGGTGTGGGCAGAAAAAAAAGAAAATGGAGGATCTGTTGAATTTTCTATATATATGTGAGTTACTTGCCAAAAAGAAGAGGCTAGTTTTTTGTTTTCTTTAGACATGAGTGCCCTGCGTTGAGGAGAAGACTAGCACCAGCCTACAGGTGAGTAAGTCGGCATTATCATCTTGGCACTTGTGAAGGATAAGTCGACAGTATATATATTGGTGAGTTTAATAATTTTCAGACATTTCGAGAGCTTAAGTCGGTCCCATCTTTCAGAGAAACCACAAAGGAAAGTAGAGGAAGGTGTTCTTATAGTTTCGGGCGAAATTCCACTCGTTTTGGTGCCAAAATCAGAACTAAAACAGAAGATTGATTTGCAGACGCACAGATTGAACAGGGGTCGATGTTTGGAGTAGAACGACTCGAGGAAGCCGAGTTTAGAGCTGAAATTTTGAGGTTAGTAAGTTAACATAATTCCTAACAAGTCTTATGAAGGATGGTTAAGCTGAAAGTGAAGTTAATCACATGAATCCTTAGGTAGCAGCTACAGAACTGTTATGTAATCTGGAGTAATGCGGAGTGATTTTAGCATAACCAGAGAACGATAAAGAGTTAGGCCTTGAAATTTTGAGGTAAGCTATGGAACTCAATTCTTTACAAGTTTGTAGAAGGAAAGAAGTCTTAATATGAACTGGAAATGCGTTTTTAACAGGGCTTAAGCAAAGAGATCCAAGCTGTAGCAGTTAGCTCTGTCAAGAGAAAGATAAAGTTCAAACATTGGATTATCAGCAAGAATGAGCTATACACAAAGCGTTCTCTGAATTGGAGTTCAACAGAAGGCTAAGGAGCGGCTAGTAGTAATAGCCTTAGTGCTTAAAGCTTGAGAATGAACTAATGATAGCTGAATCGCATGCCGAACTCTAAATATTAAGTATATGATGAGTTGTTGCTTATGTTTCATGAATGGAAAAGAAGTATAACAAGAGAAAGTTGTTATTTCAGGCCAAGAGGAGATAGGGAAGACGTATAATCCCCTCAAAGCTTAAAAAAGAGTTGTGAGTGACACTTTTCTTACCCTAAAGCAATCTTTGTTATATATGTTAGTTCGGTTGTCCAATGGCATACGATTTTGTGATCAAATGATTTATGAAGCATACTTTATGTTCTTAAAGTTATTGAAAAGCATGTTTATGAAATGTTATTGATATAATAATTGCCCTGTATTCTCATGAACGAGTTGTATACGAACGGGTTGTATAAAATGTTGCTTCTAAAAAGGAAAAATGTTTTAGAAGAGGCTCAATGCTAGTAAGGCATGTGAGTTCCCCCGGGACCTAGTACTTGGGCAACCCGCCTATAAAACGTTTAAGAGGAGACTCAGTGCTGATGGACTTGAGAAGGCACGTGAGTTTCCCCGGGACCCAGTACTGAGGGACATGAGAAGGTACTTGGGCAACCCGCCATGTACCTATGTGCACATAGAGGTTATATGCTGGTGCGTTGAGTCTTGCTCTGCATCGAGCCTTATATGTTTTCGAAGTTGGGGTGTTGAGTTTTGCTCCACTTCAACTAAGGAAAAAGTATTGTACTTCAACTGTTTTCTTATGATTTGTTGAAAATCCTGTATGAATTGATAAGGGCAATTAAGTTTGTTTTAACTAATGCATTTGGAAGTAATTGCATGTTTTATGTTGATGTTGAACTCAGTTTTACCATTGATGATTTTCGAACAAATGGTTTGTTAAGATGGTCACTCACTGGGCCTTTAGCTCATGTTTTCAATGTTTTCTTTCCCCTCCAGGTAGCAAGGACATTCTAGGTGCTTTGCCTACTCCAACTCGCCCTGCTTAAGCTTTCGAGATTCAGAAAAACCTGACTTGTGGAAGTGTTGTTGTATGTTAAACCTCTATTAGATGGCATGTAAATATACATGTATAGTTGTAAGAGATCGAACCATGAGTTGTAATAGAACTTAAGAATGAGTTGAAGAAGTGGGTTCGACTTCTTTATACTTTCCTATAAGTGATATTTAAGTGTCTTAGAACGTGAAATTTATTGTGAATAGTTCAGGATATGTAAGAAGTGATGGATGGTATGCGTCACAAGAGGGGTGATGTATACTATCCTCACGTCCTCTTTCAGGTTAAGTAGGTGAACTTGGGAGGGGGTGTGACATTGGAACTCAGACAAGTTGATGATTAAGGAGATCATTGGAGAGTAATATCGAGTTTGAGGACGAAAGTCAAGAGCTAGACTTGCTTTTCTTTGTCCCTATTGATTTTCTTCGCATTTGGAATATGACAAATTATCTACATTTGTATTGTAGCCATGAGTGATTGAGTGGTAGTCCTTAGGGTTTTTTTATCTAGTTATGGATTGTTGCAAACTTTGTTTATTTTTTCTTAGATTTGATGAATGTGTAAACTATTTTGGCATGCTTGTGTTTAATACTTTTGAACAACTAGACACTATTTAAATGTTATTTACTTAATATCTTGCTTGAGAGAAAAGGGCGTTAGGTTAGATCTAGCACGCTAAACTCTTAATCAATTTTGCATGACACAAATATGAGATTAGTAGAGATCAATAATGGAGGAACTTCATGTTGTACCTAATTAATTGATTGGATGAAAATGAATCAATTGTTATGTATTAGAAAGGATCAAGCTCGAGAGATGATATCTCGATATAAGAATTCTAGATCTATAGTTAGCATTTAATCAATCTAAGGTTAGAACAATTAATTTAGTTAATTCATTAACTTAGTTATTACCCTAGGACGTGTCTTTGTCTAGTTTCGCCCTAGTGTAATCATTTATTTACTTTCTTTAGATTTAGCTTAGCTTATCTTATCATAGTTTGGTCTCCTAGATAGAATTAGAAGAATCTCTGAGAGGACAATACTTGGTCTCTTGAACCATCTTAACTATATTATTACACGACACGTGCGCTTACGCATATCACATTTTTGGATCACCGTGGTTCCACACCTCCATCTATTGCCTTCCATTGACATCCACTGGCCCGTTGCTGATCTGCCACTCACAGTTGAAGGTAAGTTGTCGTTCTCTTTCTCTCTCTCACTCAATCCCACCTCTCCCTTCAGCACAACCATCGTTGATCTCTCTCCTATAACGCTGTCGATCTATAGTTGCTCGCCTCCATCCAAGCACTGTTGTCGATCTTCAAAGTTCCTGATTTCAACCCTTGCCATTGGTGGGGATTAATGGGATTAACCCACATTTTGGGTTCTTTAAATTTAATATAAGGGGTTTCATACATCATATATATTGAACCTTATGTTGGTTGTGTAGTGGTGATCTAAATTCTAACTTATGAAAATTTATCTATTTGGAACATTATACAGCTAGGGTTTGAGTCTCTTTGGTGAAGTTTCACTTAGGGTTTTTCTTGTTTAGTCTTAGTTACCCATTAAATATTTGATCTAAAATACATTTACCCTTGATGTTTCGAGTCTAGATTTGAGGCTGTGAGGGGTTTTAGGCCATTGTCCAACAAGATGAAGAGTGGTTGGTGGCAATTTGATCATTGTTGGCCTTGAAGGTCATCCAATGATATTATGATTGTTGTAATTTGTGGTTGCTAACCCTAGATCTTGTGTTTGGCTTAAGTTTGAACTATCGGCAGGAATTTTGGTATTTTGGGTTAAGGGACCTTTTGGGGTTTCATAGCGACTTCAACTAAAGAAGAGACTTTACCTTGTTGACTTTTGGTTCCAGTTTGAGGTAAGTGGTTCTCTAACAATGGATTTAGGTGGATGGCTATCGTTGAAACATAATTGTTTGTCAATTTAATATCGACATAATATCTTATTATGATATTGATAATTGTTTGAAAGAGTGTGGTCCACATTATTAATGGACTATGAGACGAGTCTGTGTGACACGAATGTGCTTGACATGGGCTTTTGTGAGCTATGGATTTGTACACCTTATCTGTGTGATATGTTTGTGTGAGCAAGTGTTTTATCTCATGAAATGTTTGTTGTTATGAGTTATGTACACCTTATCTGTGAGATATGTGTGTATAACCAAGTGTTGTAACTCAGATGTTTGTTGCTAAATTGTTGAGTTCACTGATGGTCTGTGTAATGAGTCTGTGTGACACAAGTGTCTCAACACCAAAGCTTATGTTTTGCTTCTTTTGTAAGTGTCATACACGTCCAACCGCCTATGCAACACATTTGTGTGACAAAAATGTGTATGGTGGACTCTGTTAGAGATCACTTACTAAGTATTTTAATAATACTCACATTTTCGATTTTTCTTTTATTCAAGTAATGGTAAGGGCATGTGAGGTAGGTGACATGTTGTTCTTGTATGAGCCTCAGGAACTATTTTGAGTTGAGCATCTGCATCGTGATTTTATTTGGTCATATTTGTTTTATTGAATTATTTGAAACCTTGAAATTTCTATTTTGTTTTAAATTATTGTTTACATTTTGTGAATTTTTTTTTGTTTTTTTCAACTTCAAATTTTAAAATTTCTAAACTTTGCATGCATAGTAGTGTCCAAGGTCTATTTTAGGCACTAAACATAAATAAACTGTTAATTTTTCTATATGCACGATGGAAATTTGAATATATACCTCCGAATGTATATCCAATTCCATATCACAAATGAACTTTGTGAAAATACATGGACCAAATTGAATCAAAATTGAAAGTACATAACTAAAATAAACCAAATAAAAGCAACCACAAAATAGTATTTAAACCAACCGATTAATATTGTATAATTTATTTATTCCAAACTAGAAAAATAAAGGGTTAGCAGAGATAATTACCTCTTCATGTTCCATGGTCTCCCCAACGAATGTCACAATAGGATCACCTTCTTCAGTTGCCATATGAACTCCTAATTTGGACTAAGTCCTCTGAAAGTTTCCGAATAATAAAAATAAAATCTAGAATAATTTATTTATTAATAAAGTATGTGAATACGATAATCTTATTCATCTCTAAATTCTAAAACATAAATTCAATATTTGAATACAACACATAATTAGTTAATTCTAACCTAAAAACATTTTTACATAAAACTAATTTCTTTTTCAAAAATTTCATTTTTTAATTTCATTTTTTAGATAAAACTAATTTCTTTTTCAAAAACTTCATTTTTTTAATTTCTTTTTTAGTTTGTAAGATCTTGCATTGAAAAATGTTAGAAAAATAAGTTAAAAAAAAAAAAAGTTAATTTTGTCCTATCTAAAACTTTTTTTTTTTTTTTTTTTTGGTTAGAAGTAGCCATTTCCTAATACAATACCATCATGTTAATACTTAAAAAACTTATATATCTATTATTTATGCATTGTTTAATTAATTCTTATTTATTAAGTAATATTATTAAAAGTTAGATTCATTTCATTTTCAATAATTAATTTATTAACTTATCTTAAAAATAAAGTAAAAATGAAATAAAAATAAATTTATTTTGTTAAATATTACAAAATAATAATAATGATGATCTATCTGTCCTAGATCACACTTTTGTACTTTCATGGTAATTTCTCCCTTTTTATTTTTCAGCCACCCTTTTTGTTAATTTCATGTCCTAATTTCACTAATGCACAGCCTATATCTTATCATTATCAACCCACATCAGCCTCCGTTAAAAAATAAATTAAAAAAACAGCCACATCAGCCCCCCTCTTCAATTACATAAATATTTCTTATGAAGAAATAAATTAAAAGACAATAAAGTATAGCAAAAGAAAAGGGTCCAAACATGAACGTATAAAAATGGAAGTTATAATTTCACAAAAAAGAAAAAAAAAAAGTGGAAGTTATAATTTAACCAGTAAGTGATTGCTATTGTACTATTATTCAGAAATATCTTGTGTAAATTAATATATATAGAAAATATTCATCTATATATCCCACCATTCAAGGTTATATAAGTTAAAACCTAAATTTATAATTGTGGATTAATTTAAATCATGAACTTTCATAACTGTGTATCAATTAATTTACACCATTCTCTAAATTTTGTTCAACAAATATCGCGTGATACTTATAATTTGTATAATTTAAACTCCAAAATTTTCATAAGCAAATCAATTTAGATTCTTGATTATGGTTCCCATTCAAAATCATTCATACTTTAATTCTCTTTTGTGTGTAGACTTCTTCAAATGCTACTTTACAAGATGAATTATTAGAGTTTATGCATGGATGGTTTTAAACAGAAAAGTTCTATTTAAAACTCGCCTTTGATCTTTGAAAATTGTATTTGTTTCCTCGTAAATTCTTATGATGGTTTCCATTTTTCTCAAGTAAAAGAGTAAAATTCATAACTAAATTTAAAAAACAAAAACAAAGTTTTCAAAAGCTACTAGTTTTAGTTTTCAAAACTTAACTTGATTTTTGCAAATATTCAAAAATTATATAACAAAGCAAGGAAAGAAATGATGTTTATAAGCTTACTTTTAAAAAACTAAAAACCCTATGAAAATATTGGTAGAAAACCAAAACAAGTTTTTAAAACAATGGTCCCATTTGGTAACTATTATGTGTTTTGTGTTTGGTTTTTGAATATTAAACCTATAACCACTTATTTCACCTCTAGATTTCTTTGATTTGTTATCTACTTTCTATCAATATTTTAAAAAAATCAAGTCAAATTTTGAAAATTAAAAAAAAAAAAATTCTTTTTTCCTACAATCAACAAAATCATATTACTTTGGATATGCATTATCTGTTCAAGAGTTATAATACCCAAACTTGTTTTGAAGATAAAGTTTGAATAGGGGAAAAGAAGAGGAGAGAAGAAAATTTTTAATATATATGTATATAATAAACATTAAAAAAAAAAAAAAAGAAAAAAAAAAAGAGAATTCAATACTTTGAATAATAACTAAATGACTTTTTTTAAAAAAATAATAATAATAATAAATGAAGAAACCAAAAGTGAATGTTTTTGTGGCACGTGCCGAACTTAAAGTGATTAGTAGATACTGTAATGAATCATGTTTATTTAGATTTACATTATAAAACTACGTCACCGTATCGCATTGAATTTTAACTATTGTTTTACAACTCATTAATATTGATAAGCAAAAACATTAACAATGGGAGATAAAACAATATTATAAGTATGGTGGATTTGGTATATCTAACTAAATTACTTCAATTCAAATCTAAAGCTTTAGATGAATAATAATGATTGATACGAAAAGGCCAAATCAAAATAATCTTAACTTTAACCCTAAGAGAAAAGAATATGAATACTATTGAAGATAATTATATATGAAAATGCAAAAGACTTATAATGAGAGTGAGAGAGAGAGAGAGAGAGATTCGTACCAGTTTCTGAAGTCTCTAAATTTCTCCAACAATTCTTTTGAGTTTGCTTCAAACTTCAAGGTTGAAAGACAAGTAAGAACATATAAGAAATATATACGTATATATATTTCTTTTTGAAAAAAAGTGATTTTTCTCTCTCTACACAAGGAAAACCCTTTTTATAAAATGGAAATATATATAATTGAATGATATTTACAGCAAAGAATGTAGTTGGGTTGGGACAGCAAGATATAGTAATTTTTTTTTTTTTTTTTTTTAT
>QLSR01000316.1:0-28106 GCA_031780015.1 Citrullus colocynthis
AAACCCTAAAACCCTAAAACCCTAAAACCCTAAAACCCTAAAACCCTAAACCCTAAACCCTAAACCCTAAACCCTAAACCCTAAACCCTAAACCCTAAACCCTAAAACCCTATACCCTAAACCCTAAACCCTAATACCCTAAACCCTACTAGGGTTGGCAGCGAAATTCCGTCTTCGAGGGCGGCGGTCAACCATCCACTCTCGAGATTCATATTGATCAATCGATCTCCGCGTCCTGCCAGTTCGCTAAGTAGACTCACTCTACCGAGGGGACCATACTTTTTTTTGGTCAGGGGGCACAGAAGGGAGAGTGGGCCGGGTTTCAAGCCTGGTTGCCTTCCTCGAAATCTTTTATCTATTTTCTTCGACCCCCACTTTTTGAGTTAGGGATCGGGTAACCTATAAAGGAAATTCCTCCTCTTTCCACCTCTGTTTTCATTCCATCGGGCCATGGCACATATAGAGAACGGTACGATTCCGATTTCGCTACGCTCAATAAGAACCCGGAATAGCGGAAATAGGTTACCCTAAACCCTAAACCCTAATACCCTAAACCCTAAACCCTAAACCCTAAACCCTAAACCCTAAACCCTAAAACCACAAACCCTAAACCCTAAAACCCTAAACCCTAAACCACCAGACTAGACGTCTTTAAAAAACGACCGAATCTCGACATCGTTTCTCAATTTTTTTTTCATACAAACTTCCATTTTCCTCAAATTGAGCCCATCAGGGCTCTAGGACTGACATTTCGTCACATTCTGAGACAGGCCGAAATTTGGTTATTTTTGGGAGGTCCAAAGCCTAATAAGATTAAGGAAACTGTTGTACGACCAGACCAGACGTCCCTAATTAGTTTTTTATTAACTAGTTTAATTTCTCACTTAGTCTCACTTAGTCTTTTTATATGATGAATTCCATCTATCAATTTTAATATGTTGAGAAATTATTTCAATTTTCTAATAAAATAAAATAATTATCAATCAAATTATTCATATGTTTTCAATTCAAATAAATATATTCATTATCCTGACCAATCAACAATAAAATTTGAAATTTAAATATAATATTTACATAATAATAATAAGAAAAATTATCTTAAATGGCAAAATTGCTGAAAATATTTATAAATAATAGTAAAATATACGATAGACTATGATAGGCAATCTATTGTGGTCTATCGTAGATAGAAAATAATATTTTAGTATATTTGTAAATATTTTAGTTCATTTTACTATATTTAAAAAGAGCCCTAATAATAATAAAATAACACTAAACTCTTATAATAAATAAAACAGAAGTTAACAGAAGGTTGGAATGGAAACGGGAAACATTACTATCTTCATGAGCTTTCTGAAATCACCCCATACTTCGCTTTCAATCACCACCCATTACATGCGGGTCCCGCGGGCCCGTCACACGGGAAGATGGACACCTCTAGCTCTCTTACAAATATCAAAGGAGAAAAAGACAAATAAGAAAGGGCACATCCCTCGAGTAAATTATCCATAGAAAAACCTTGCTTTCTTTATCCACTTGTTTCCCTTTTCTTTTCTCCGCTGTTTCCTCATCAATTCCAAGTTTCCTACTCAATAATGGTAATGGCCACTCTCACCTCTTCCATGCAGGCCAATCTCCTTTCCCATCACTCCTTATCTTCTTCTACTTCTTCTTCTTCTTCTTCTTCCATTTCTTTCTTTCCAGCTTCCTTCTCTCTTCACTTCTCTGCGCTCAAAGTTCATGCTCTTTCTTCCAATACTTCTGCTTTCTTCAACTCCTGCAAGAGCTTTGGAACCATTGAGACTCCATCCCGCAGCCGTCATGCCTCAAACTCTTTCAATGTTCGGATGTCCTGGGACGGCCACCTCTCCTCTGTCAAATTAATTGTCCAAGGGAAAAATTTGGAGGTATTTCATTTAGCTTCATCTTTGCTATTGTTTCTCATGCAATGCGACTTCTTCTTTTCACTATCTTGAATTGTTAATTATTCCCATGTTTGATTCAGTAATTACTATCAAATGAATCCACATAACCTCTACCTTTTTCATACCCCATTCTCTATGCTATTCCAATCACCATATCCCTTTACTCAAACCCTACCCTTGTATTTGCTGACTTCTCCATTTCCACTACATTTAGTTTACAAACCCTAAACTCTGCCTCATTTCTTTAAATATTTTCCGTATCAACATTCGTGGCCCTTCTCCACTCTTCTTTTTACTCTGCACACCTCTTTGAAGTGAACGCATCGCATAAGGAATTCACTATCATTTTCAAAAACTCCTCCCTCTATCTCCTAATCTCTCAGCGAATTTTGATATCGATATTCTATATCTTCGCTTATTGCAGCTAGAAGATTGTTCCTTGGTCAAAGAATCAGGGTGCATTCACTCTCTTCAATATCAGCATCTAAACCAAATTTATTCTTCTCTACATTCTTATCAAACACAACCATTTTTCCTTCATAATCATTCCGTTCCAGGAAACGCACGATGGCTACTTCATACTTCCCAATTTCAACCGTTATCTGCTTGAAGGAATCCTTTGTAAAATTGGATCAAGATATCTGTAGGCCCCTGTTTCTTTCACTTAATCCAAGACACACAACTCAAGCTTTATCATCCTGCTTAGATCTTGAACATGATACACACATCAAAAGCAGTCAACAAATGTAATAAGAGACTGCTGCCTCTAAATTAAATTGAAGTTGGCCCTATGTAAGATACCTAGTTATGGAAATATTAGAGTTATTAGTATGGTTATTAGAAGGGGCATATTAGTAATTAGTTAGTAAGTTTGTTAGAGCTTTTAGTTATAAATAGAGAGAGTTGATTGGGAGCAAGGTGTGGATCATTTTGGTAGTAATTTCCATTGTGGGAATTTCAGAGGGTGTAGCCCTCTCGAAAGGCTATGATATTGTAGTTTCTTCATTCATCTTGCAATATAATTCTATCTTTTTGTGTTTGTTGTTCTTCAATGTTCATGTTAGCTGATAACCCAACTACACCCTAATCTAGATGATACGGATTTGACACCAAATATTAGGAATAAGCTCTTCAAAGAAATAAAAGCGGACGAAATATACTGTTAAAAACATGCTGGAAATGATAACAAAGTTTAATAAGGTGGTCATCATACTGAACTTACCTACTAGATGCAGATAAAGAAATTACCTACTAACACTTATAAACAAGCTACCTTAGTTGTAGAAACTCTGCTGCTGCAAAATGACAAGACCACCTACTAACTAGAAATTCTAACATGTACTTCTAGAAGTTGTTCGAGTTTTAGTTACCCAATTTATGGTATCTCAATGTTTCAAATGTCAAATAATGAGTGGATTGAGGGTTTTGACTTTAGTTTGGGAGAAGGGATGTTTGTGTTTGGAGTCCTAACCCATTGGAGGGTTCTCTTGTACGTCGTTCTTTAGGATTTTATTGGATCCTTCTCCTATTGTTGAGTCGGTCTTTGATGTTTTATGGAGGATTAAGATTCCAAAGAAAGTTAAGTTATTCTCCTAGCAAGTTTTGCTCGGTCGTGTGAATACGACGGATACGATTTTGAGAAAGATGTCTTCGTTAATGGGTCTATTTTGTTGTATTTTTTGTCGGAAGACGGAGGAAACCTAGATCACCTTCTTTGGAGTGTCAGTTTGCGAGATTTGTTTGGAACGGTTTCTTGCAGGAGTTTGATTTTAATCTTGCTCGCCGGTTGATAATCGGGGAGTTCCTTCTCCATCCGTCTTTCAAAGAGAAAGGTCATTTTCTTTGATTTGTGGGGGTGTGTGTTTTGTGGGATCTTTGGGATCTTTGGGAGGAGAGAAACAATAGAGTGTTTGGGGGTGTGGGAGGGACCCTAGCAAGGTTTGGTCTTTATTGAGGTTTCATGTTTCTCTTTGGGCTTTGGTTTTGAAGGCTTTTTGTTATCACTCTCTAGTCAATATCTTACCTAGATGGAAACACTTTCTTTAGTTGGAGATTTTTTTTTTTTTTGTATGCCCTTGTTTTCTTTCCTTTTTTTCCTCAATGAAAATAGTTGTTTCTGTATTTTTTAAAACAAAATAAAAAAATAAAAAAATAAAAAAATAAAAAATAAAAAATAAAAAATAAAATAAAGAAAAAACATTGAGTTGATTTATGTTTAATTGTGCAAAAAACTAGTTGACTGAAGCAGTTAAGAAGCATGTGGAAGAGAAGGTTGGCAAGGCAGTCCAGAAGCACAGTCACTTAGTGAGAGAAGTAGATGTCAGGCTTTCAGTTAGAGGTGGGGAGTTTGGGAAGGGTCCAAGGATAAGAAGATGTGAGGTACTCTATTGCTCCTTTATTTTAAATTTATCCATATGAATTGAACCCTCATTCTTTTCCAAAAACATTTGTGTTTATATAGGTTACCTTATTCACAAAGAAGCATGGAGTTGTACGGGCAGAGGAAGATGCCGAGACCGTCTATGCAAGCATTGATTTGGTATCCTCCATCATACAGAGGAAGTTGAGAAAGATTAAAGAGAAAGATTCAGACCGTGGCCGACACATGAAAGGATTTGACAGATTGAAAGTACGAGAACCTGCACCAATAGTAGTTGAAGATGAGGAAGAGGAAGTTTTTCAAGAGGATGGTGGAGAAGTTATTGATGAGGTTATTCTTCCAACCTTTGGGTTTTTACTTTGAGTTCATTTAAGGTGATATTAGCTTATAAAAGCTCATGTATGCCATGCCTTTAATTATTTTCTACATGTCGGAGCTTATTATGAAACTTACTAAACCACATCTTTCCTCACTTAGTTATTGAAAACATTGTTTAGAGAGAGAGAGAGAGAGAACCATCAATTAGTAGTGGGAAAACTCCAGATGCAGTACTCAGATTAGTTGAACCATGTGCAATAAGTTACTCCTCGCATAGGTGGGAAGAATGGAAAGAAATGCATTCTCAATCTTGATTACCCCCCTCTAATGTGCTATTTTCAACTGAGTTCAGCTCAAAGTCCTATTTTTATTTACATTATAGGATTAATAAGTCAATTCTTTTATTTCACAACACGACATCTTAGATAAACACGAAAAAAACGGAAGTTGGACCTTACAACTGTAAGATAGAGGGCCCCCATAGTTTGTAGGAGTCTGTTATCTGTTATTTCTCACAGAGCTAACATTGTGTTGACTGTTATTTTATTGATCCTTTGCTCCTCATGAGTGTTTTGTGGTCCATTCCAATGTACTTGATCGTTATAGCTTTTGATTTACTTGCTGCTTATTTTGTTTACATCCAATTTTGGTTGGAAGGACTTATGATATTCGTCCTTTTTAGATAACGATCATGTATCATATTCTGGAAGCTCGTGAATGATATGTACACATGATTAAAATATTAATTTTTCCTTTTCATGCTAGCAATTTTCTAATTTGGTATCTCATTGCTCATTTTTATCTTGATTTCAGATTGTTCGGACAAAATACTTCGATATGCCACCTTTGACAGTTGAAGAAGCAATTGAACAACTCAAAAATATTGACCATGATTTCTATGGTTTCCGGAATGAAGAAACTGGTGCATTGATTTGATTATTATGATGATCTTGTTTTGTAGGGATTCTTTGCTGTTTATATCGTAGCTTATTGTCTGAATCTTTGGCCCAGGTGAGATTAACATCTTATATAAAAGAAAGGATGGAGGATATGGACTTATTATCCCAAAAGAAAATGGCAAAGCTGAGAAATTAGAACCTGTCACAGTTGAAGCAGCCAGAGAACCATCCTTAGCGGAATGATGGGAGTTCACGGAGGAATTTTCATGTTCTAGATATCTTGCCACTGTTACATTCGCTTAAAACTGCAAAACTTCGACTTCAACATGCATCTGAAGGCCTTTCTTGTAGAGAGTATATAGATTTAGATTCGAGGTTATTTGGTGATGAAGACAATATTGGAACAAGAAATCAGTAAAAAGTAAAATGAGATGCAAAAAATATTCTATGGAATGAATGATTCAGCTTGCAGGGGTGTTACCATGAAAATATACTGTTTTCTTTTGTAATAATGGTTTCTTTTCCCCTAGCGTGGCCAGTTCTGTTTATATTGTTGGTAGTTGAATATTGATTCATCTTTCTTCCTTTCCTAAAGAATCCCCCGGTCGCCACATTTTTACTTTATTCATATGTGACATGAATATTCCTTGTCCCTACAACATTGATTAATGCAATAAAAATAGATAACTAGAAGTAATATTTGTTCCATGATGAGGTTGGATAAGAATTAGCATGGGAGTCCACTTGTTTCCTAATGTAATCGCTACTAAAACTTAGGAGGGTTCAAAAAAGCCTGATCAATCCAATCCATTCTCAAACTATAATAGTTTGGGTTGGGTTCAAATAAATGAAAATTATATAGGTTGGGTTGGGTTGGCTTATAAACTCACCTAAAATAACTCGAACCAACCCACAAAGAAGAATTCTCTGTACAAAAATCAATTCCCTTTTCTCTTTCAACAACATTCCCACCAATTCTTGCCAAAGAATAGCAGGAAAGTTCTTTCAGAGGCATCCTCATACATGAAAGGTGTTTGTGAAAAGGAGTCTTGTAGAAGAAGTGTTCTATATAACACCTTTTTCCCTATTTTTCCATGTTTAACCAGTTATAATTGCACTTTGAATATACTATATATCTTTTCTATATTGTAAAATTCAAGGCAAAATCAAAATATAAGCAATCACTCACTTTCACTACGGGATTCGATTCCTTCAAACTTCACATCGAAATGATATATCTTCCATCCATAATGAGCTGACACAGCTAGTAGTAATCAATTTGTGTCCATCCTGGCAACAGGTGCAAAAGTCTCAGAGAAATAACTCTCCAAACTTATGCATGCCATTTCACCACTAATCTAGCCTTAAGCTTGTTCACAGAGCCATCGGGAATCACTTTCTTGTTTTCAGGCTTTTCTACCAATTCCATGTCTTGTTCTTCTCTATTATTCTCAGCTCCCCATTCATTGGCTCCATCCATTTCTGATCTCGTTTAGCTTCTTCATAGTAGGTAGGCTCCAAAACATCTACACTACTTTCATGCACCTCATTCAATAGTCTAGTCCCTTAACTAGTGCATCATTAACCAATTCATCAGGATCTAGAAAGGCTTCTCGTTGTTTCACGTCCACTTCTTCTATCAAGTCTCACTCCTTATCCTCCAAGAACTGAACATCCCTACTAACCACCTTTTCTTTGCGTGAGGATAATAGATTTTATAGGCTTCGGATATCATGCTATAGCCTATAAAGATTTGTAATTCTGCATTTTCAGTCAACTTGTCTCTCTTCACATATGGAATATGAGAAAAGCACAAACAACCAAACATCTTCAAATTTTTTCAGTCTTGGTTTAGTATTAAACCAAGCTTAAGGTGTCTTTTTCTCTTGTGCCTTTATTCGTAGTCTATCCAATAGAAAAATTGATGTGTGGCCTTCCGCCCAAAACTCGTTTGACAAGTTCTTCTCATGTAGCATGCATCTTGTCATCTCTATAATACTCATGTTCCTCTCTCACTTACTCGTTTTGTTGTAGAGTACATGGAGCAGCGAATTGATGCTCTACCCCAACTTCTTCACATAAGGAATTGAACCTTTGTGAGATGTATTCAATCGCATTATAAGACCTCGCTGCTTGAATCTTATAGCCACTTTGATTCTCAACCTTTTAAACTTTAACACTTCAGCTACTTCATATTTATGTTTCATGAAGTAAATCCAAAATATTCTGGTATAAACATCAATAAATATAATGAACTACCTACTACCATTCAGTGAGGGAGTTGGTCTGAAGTTGGTCTTTAACTCCTCCAAAATCGGTACTCCAACTGTCGTCTCATTCTTCTGCAGATATTTCAATCTCTTTTGATGAAAATGTCCTAACCTCGTGACACTTGAAAGCTATTTGCTCCTACTTGAGTGGATCCAATGAAGAGTTCTTGTGCTACATCTTTATGTTGAACAACTCATTCCCACTAGAGTCCAAAATGAGGCACCCTAAATCCCTTTTCTACTAGCTGACCAACACTTAACAAGTTTTGGTCAACCTTAGGAACAAGCTGCATTTCAGTGATCAACTTGGCTCATGCACGACTATCTATTGACACCATGTCCTTCCCCGTCACTTCTAGATATTCACCATTCCCTATCTTCACCATGGACTTAAATGACTTGTCAAGGTCTTTGAACAACTCCTTGTCACCTGTCATGTGCAACCACTATCAACCAACCAACTGTTACATTGAGGGACTGATGAGAAACAGGTAGCCACAAAAGAGTTGATCCTCTTCTTGTTGTACTCAGGAAAATTTTCATTGAAATTTCGATATTTCAATCGCCTCGAAAATTTGATTGGGGGAATTTCGTTTTCCCCCAATTTTGATAAAAATTCGAGAAATTTTAATATTTTGAGTATATAATAGATTCTCCATTTCCGATGAAATTTCAAGAAAATTTTAATTTTTTTAATTAACTACATTAGCTCAGTTCAAGTTTTTCAATTTTTTAGTCTTGATTACACATAATTATATAGTTTCACACACTAATATTATTTTCAACAAAGGATTAAGCATTTTTTATGTGCTACTTCTAATTTCCAACTTATCTTAATTTTTAGCTTTCTTTTCTACCCAAAACTTTCATTTCTAATAAATTTGAATTTGAAAAAGAAAACCACAAAAAATAATTTATTTTTAATCTCATTCAAACTTTTTCATTAAATTTTCACATCATTTCATCTCAAAATTAAATTGATGTAAGTTTTTTTTTTCTAACCATCCATAACTTTCATAATTTTGACATCATTTCACCTCAAACTCATCCTAAATTTTATATTATTTTGTAATTATTTTTCCATTTATGTTTTAAATTTCTGCTCTCGCATCAACATTTACACGGACATTTATAATAAACATCTAAATGTTGTCTTACTTTATAGAAATTGTGATTAAAAATGGTCAATTATAGTCTAATTAAGCAACCATCAAAGTTTCATTAACTAATTATAACAATTTCCATCAATTTCCATAATTTTTTCCAAAGTTGTCATTGATATTTTCATAAAATTAAGACTTTAATATTTCCATCAACGTAGATATTTCTAATCGTGGTATTATAATATGTGCTCTTCCCTGCTGCTAAGTTCTCCTACGGAACCCTTCAATGTGCCCCATTAAATGACACCTTTTACACTTCACATCTGGCGTTGTCCAGCATCTAAAGGGTGGATGATTCTGCTTCTCACAGTGCTTGCATGCACTGCCTTTACTGAAACCCGCAATTCCAGCATCCTTTACTGCAGATTCTGAGCTACTGCGCCACTTCCCTTTTTCCCTGTCCACTTCTTCTCTTTTCCACCTTCGCCTTGCTACATTCTAACTTTCAGTGCCCACTCAACGCTTCCTTCTTGCCTCATCAACCTCCTCTACTCTTGTGCTTGCAACGCACTTACTAATTTGATAAAGAAATCCTTCGAGGGTTGGAACCATGTTAAACAACAAGACACAAAGAACCCAACTTCAAAATACCCCAAAAAACAATTTGATCTTAACCCTTAAGATAGGCTAGATAACAAATTCATTAGACGATCTAATAAACCAATGATCAAACAAAGCTTTAATATTCCCATCAACCTTCGATTTTCAAAGCACTCACAAGTAAGACATATCAATCCTCACTTGAATGCTCCAAATATTCATGCATTCTATGTTAAGAACACACAAGAAACAAAGCTTAAAAGCTTTTAAGTTTTATAACCCAAAATTTTACATTTTCCCAATTCTTCTTTCTTTTAATGTGAAGAATATAGCTTATTTAAAAAGACACTATGAAAGGACACTTTCATGAAATTGACTAAGTTCATTTAATACCATTTCAACTACATCATAAATGCAAATACATAGCAAATACATAACAATTAAATTGGTACATTATTCATAAATAATAGGGATGAATTTGGAATATCAAATTCGTGCTGCCTTTTGGGTGGTATTGTAGCTTGAATAGTTGCAATTCTTCACCATAACTTGGAGACTTAGCTTGGAAGTAACATTCAATGCTTCAAAAAGACTTAGCAATGGTTCTTGTTATTTCCCATTATTTGTGAGTTGAGAGTGGTCCTTAGTATTTTCTAAGGAAGCAATAGTTGCTTCATACCTCTCAACCACTAAGACCAAATCTTTTGAACCAATCTGTTGTCAGATAAATCAATTCCTAATGCTCTTGTTTTAATCAACTTGTCTAAGTACTCTTTAATGGACTTAGAATAGACTTAGAATCCTTCATCTGCATCCTCTCAAATTCTCTCACTGAGTTCAACACTTTCATGCCCTAATTCTTTCATCCCCTTCGTACTCACCTTTGAGGAATTCACAGATCTCCTTTGTTAACTTCAAGGCCATGATTCTGTTAAATACAACAGGAGCCACTGCTGCATATATGCAAGCTTTGGCCTTTGCCTTCCTTGTGACCCTATCTTTGTAAGTCTTCATCTGGTTCATTAATGGAATATCAGGAAATGGTGCAACTTCATAGTCTTTTCTCAATAATTACAACCCTCCATGTAAGCTTGCATTCTGAGAGCCCATGCTTGGTAGTTTTCAACATCAAACACGGGTGGAGCTAATCAAGAAAGATTGCTCAATCCTGACTCCATGTCACTCAATTCTCACAAGTGTGTCACTCAGTTTCTCTTAGGGATATCTCACTCTCACTCACAAGCCCTTTAAGAATTCAGCTATGATACCACTGATGCTCTTATTAGAGAGAAAGAAGACAATCAAGGAAGTGTGTTTTTTTTATGCAATCACTCCTCACTATAAATACTAATGTTACATGCTAAAAATAACTTACTTGATAACAAATTCTACGAAACTAACACCACAAGATTAGCAACTAAGTCTAAATATAGGTATCTAACAACCTTCCTAGAAATTAGCACTTAAACCCAAATAACTAAAAGTAGACTTGCACTTTAACTAACAAGTACAAGCATCAAAAAAATAAAATCAAATTAAAATTTTTTTTAAAAAAAAAAAGAAAAAAAAAAAGAACTGTAATACAAGATTAAAGGGGATTACTGGGTTAACTTACCAACAACTAATTAACTATTTCAAATTAAAATTACAAAAGTAGTAACTAATTACTATGACTCTCATTGTTTTAATCCCTGGAGTGACACCATTTTAGGATCCTTGAGTGCCTTTCAAAGTTCCCAACTTTATGTTAGTAAAGATATATTTTGTATGATACTTCCAATTTCTTTCACCACTTAGCTCATCGTGGGGCGATTTATAGTTGATTCTTCAACACATTTTATGGCCAACTCTAGAAACCTTCCAAACTCAATTGGATTTGTCATCTCATTTATAACAGTTGCATCTATTATATTCATCAATCCGTAATATGCTTTGTCGCTCTTGTTCATTAGTCTAGTCGAACCACTTCACGAACTAAATATATCCCTTTCTTAATTGGCCGATTAGAAGTAATCAATTCAAGCATAACAACTCCAAAGCTGTACACATCACTCTTCTCAGTTAATCGCTGCGTTGTGTAATATTCAGGATCTAAATCCCCCTGCAAAATGAGTGCTCTATATATTAAGAAAAAGAAAATACCTACATAACATCACCACGGTGAACACTTAAGACATTCTGTGTCTAGATAACTTTACATCAAGAATGACAAATATTGGATGATCAGAAGCACTTACCCACGTGCCTTTAACTCCAGTAGAAATATGTCCCTTTTCATGGTCAAATACAAGCTTGGACAGGCCAAAATCTGCAACCTTCGCATTAAAATATTCATCTAAAAGAATATTGGAGGACTTAATATCTCTATGGATTATTGGAGGATTTGCAAACTCGTGAAGGTAAGCTAGTCCTCTTGCAGAGTCAAGTGCTATCTCAAGTCTTCTCTTCCAATCAAGATGGACACAACTCCCTAAATAGAAGTTATGCCTATTAATTATTTACCATTTGATTTCAAATTAAAAAAATTATATGGACGAATTCCTGGTTTGTATTGCATTATGCCAACAGTTTTTAGACAAGTGTAGTCATAAAAGTTGAGATTGTAATCGAAAAATTGATACTCATTCATGTATAGAAGAGTAATATAATGGTTGAGTAATCAAAAAATACCCCTTTAAACGATGGAGTTGGCGTCAACTAATTTCATTCTAACCTTTGAAGTTTGAAGTTTGTTTTAGAACAACCCTTGCAGGCTTTTTGTCATTAAATTCATTGGTGAAAAAGTTGTGATTGCTTATGTGAATAAATCTAAACACATGCATGAAGAAAAAAAAAGACACATGGCATCTGTGAACCATATATGTTATCGTCTTCTTCCTTTCAAACCCGTGTCTCTTTCTTTTTTTCTTTTTTTGTTCTTTTGTTTATGATTTTTCTCCTAACTCTAACCTCCAAATTTACTTTCCCTACGTATTTAGATTTGTTTACCTAAACAATACATGAGAAGACACAAACTTTCTCAGCCATGCATTTAATGATAAAAGCCTGAAGGGTTGCTTTGAAATAAGCCTCAAATTTCAAGGTTTAAAATAAAAGTTTCCAAAGTATAGAGATATAATTAAAACTAGTATGGGGATATTTTTTATAATTTAACGTAATAAAATCTATGGAAACCTAAAAGTGGTTGGATTAAAATGCCAATGTATTTAGAGATTTCACCTCTTATTGCTTTGCCACTAACTGTAAGCAAAACTAACTTTCCCGGGAGTGTGTTCAAAGAAGGAAAAAAATAATGTGGATATAAAAAGATAAATATTATACACATCCATTTTTGTACTAAAGTACAAAACTGAAAGAATATGTTCCATGGAAACCAGGTAGATGTTTGAATTTCTAGCCTTACTGATTGTATAAATGATTAGTAAATATTAGTTAACAATATTTTGTCTTCATTGTCTTTATTTTTTCCTTATATATTGTAGTGGGTCATTCTTCTATATAAGAAGATCTAGGTTGCACATATTTACGAACATAAGACTAGTATTCTCTAAAATTTAAGATAGTATTAGAGCAAATAAATCCTAGTTGTCATCTCTAAAGTCCTAAAAACTACCATAGTTGAAATAAATTCTAGCCACACCATTCTTGATTGGTGCATCCTACTTTCAATCCTAGTCTTATTTGACGAAATTTTTATACAGATAACCCAACCGCAGCAGCATTAACGTGGAATGACCCAGTCCTAAAAAATGAATGAAAACTACATCATAGAGCACTTAACCACCTAGAACTCAGTATTGCATTAGAGACTTCTCACACATCGTTAAATGATCATAGCCCTAACCTGATGTTCATGCTATCGTGATTTTCATTTTAATCACCAGTTCGCCAATCGAGCTTGCGAGTGCTCTCCTACTGCGATATTATACATAATCTTGCCGCGGTTTTTAAAAAATAAGAAGAGTACTTATAATTCCCAAGACAAACAAGTTGAAGGAGAAGCTTCTGAAGATCATGTGCCCGTTGCGGCTTTGAGTAAGAGTAAGAAAGCAACTACTGTTCTGAAATCCCTTAAGAAAAGAAAATTTGAGATAAGGCTTGTTCCTGGTGAAAAGAAGAAGGTTTCCTCTAAGCTGAAGAAACAAAGTGATCATGATGAGTGTGTTGAATCCAATCAGGATTATGATGGCACATCTAGCTCTGAAGATGATGCCTCTGTTCAAGACGACAAGAGTTCTTCTCGTTTAGCTAGTAGGAAGGTACCTCTAAATGTTGCATCCGT
The DNA here is from genome assembly GCA_031780015.1 of Citrullus colocynthis. Taxonomy (NCBI): domain Eukaryota; kingdom Viridiplantae; phylum Streptophyta; class Magnoliopsida; order Cucurbitales; family Cucurbitaceae; genus Citrullus; species Citrullus colocynthis. The sequence goes on from QLSR01000316.1 coordinate 13,778, forward strand.
GTCATTTTATGAAATCTCTTTTCATTCAAAAGAGAGGGTAGGATGTTGGAAATATGGTGTAAAAAGAAGAATTGTAGCAAAAAAAGAGTTGTCAGATCATGCTCAATGTTGTGTGGAAAGAGTAGAGTTGATCCAACGAGCTAGCCTTCTGAAGATTGTTCTAAATGTTGGACTTCTTTATTCTCTAGCTTGTGAGAGAGTTTATTGTCAATCTCCCCAGGGAGTTTATTGAGCCTGGTTGCCTTGAGTTTCATAAAGTTCATGTTTGTCGTCATTGTTTTGATTTTTAACCAGTTGTTGTTAACAAGTATCTAGAGAGATGAATATGTCTGTCAAGGAACAGTGCCCCTCCATGCAGGATCTTGCGTGTGAACTTACAACAGGAGTTAAAAATGGGTGGCCCAAGTTTGAACAATTACTAAATGTCACTGACCTAAGTGTGAAACATGATATTCTTCACAAGATCGACATTGCTAATTGGTGTCCCTCCACCCATGGGTCTGGTGTTTCTCCTGCCCTAGACACCCTCATCTATCAGATTTGAACTTGCTCCTTGTTCAATTTTGGAGCATTGTTGTGAATCAAGTCATATGCCATGTGGAATCATACTCTTTTATGCTTCCAATTTGTTACCCTAGGTTGATCTGTGGTATTCTCATTTCTTAGCAACCTGATATTGTTGCTTCAACTGAAGCTCCTGCACCTGCTCCTTTGTTGATGAATTGCAGCTACTAGCTTTATCAAGCCCATCATGTCTCTAACACTGTACATAACATGCCTTGACCTAATGATGAGGTGCCTCCTCAAACTGATGATGTTGTGTTTCAAGGTGAAGGGCTCTCATTTCTCCTCTAGTTGGCCAAAGAATCATGCAAGTGCTTGCTTCTGAGTCTAGGATGTTAAGTGTTCTAAGCGTAAAGCTGAAGTGGATGCTTTGTTTCATTTGATGAGGTTATCTGCTTCAAGGGTTGATGGTGCTTCTACTTCTGGTGTAGGTGTTGGGGCTGAAGGAACTCGTTCTGGCCATGATCAAGATCATGCTACTTCTTCTGACTGATGTCTTTAGTGATATTCTATTTTTTTCAAACCCTTGTTTCTTTAGTTGTTTCTTGGCTGCTGACATTTTTTATAAGACATCCAAAAGGGGTGAACTATTTATGGTTATGGTTTGGTTTTGATCAGTGCATCAGTAGTTCTCCGGGTTCTGTTTTTTTTTCTGTGGTTCTGATTTTTTAAGGTTTATGTTCAGGTGGTGTGGTTGGCTTATTTCTGTTTTCTGCTCTCATTGGGCTATTCTTGGTTTTGGTCTGTTTCTTTCTGTCACCCCGCTGCTGGGTTATCTGCTGGTTGTGTTGTCATTACTTTAAAAAAAATGGTAGTGAAAGGGGGAATTTGTTGCACTGCTATTGGCTATTATATTTCTTTCAGGCAAGATGTTGGCTATTATGTTCTACATCTTGTTCCCCATTATGTCAAGCATAATGTTCCAGCCTATGCAGAATCGGTCTGGAAATATTTTCCTTTTTATCAAGTTATTTCTATTGTTGTATGGATCTTCCTTTCTGGTGGCAGAAGAGATCTTGGTTTTATTTGGTTGTTTCCTTAAAAAAGTTGTAGTATTTATTTGTGGCCATCCATCTCGTTTAGGGTTGCTGCTTTTCAATATACATTGTTGTAGCGTCGTGTTAGAGGAAAAAAGTGCATGCAGTTAAGCTCGTTAGATGTACTAGTAGAAGCGGTGTATGAACCTCATTGTATGAGGGTTTTGCTATAGTCATATAGACTAAGCAGTGTTAACAATTCATAATTTGCATGGGTTTAGGAAAGCTTCATTCACATTTGTTTTGAGATGTTATGTTAAACTATCTCAATGTGGAGTTGGGTTTGCATAGAGGGATTCTCACTCTTAGGGAAGCCTAAGACAGTTTGTTCGAAGTGGTCTTCTTACAAGACAAAGAAAGATAGTGACTACTACTAAGAGAGAGTCTCACACCTAGGGTGAGGGCCTAAGTTGTTGTTCACTAAAAGATAGATTGTGTGTGAGTCACTGTAGATTGCTCACCAAATAGGTACTACGTTGTAATTGCTTAACTTTATATTAGTGAAATCTCTTTCTTTCAGGCATACAGCCCCCAAGACGTAGGTGATACTGTACTGAACTGGGTTACCATTCTTTGTCTCTCTTTATATTTGTTTAATGTTTATTCAGTAAGTTTGTTATTCATCTTATTGCAACATTGTGTGTGATTGTGACATTCTATGCTAGATACACCTAATTTCATAAATCTCTTTTAAAGTACAAAAATATATTATCCATTAAATCATGGTTATACGAAAGGAAGCACATATAAATTATAGTAACTAGGCATGTAGTGCTTCTCCAAAAGGTTGAAGAGATCTCCCATCCCGTATTTGTAGAACCCCCAGACAATAAATAAATAAGAAAAAAAACTCTTTAATGTAAGAGTTATGGAGAAGAGTAATAGTGTTTTCTAAAGCTGTTTATTTAAACCAAAAAAACTTACCAAGGTTGTCACGAAGCAATCCATAAGGCATGAATTCATAAACAAGCATCTGTTCTCCCTGTTCACAACAAAATCCTACAAGGCCAACAAGATTCTTATGATGAACTCGTGAAAGCAATTCAATCTCAGTCTTAAACTCATGTGCATCCTGTTTCGAGCCTTGCCTAGCTCTTTTGATTGCAAAAACTTGTCCATACCCAGTAATTCCTCTATAGACCTAGACAAAAAAAAAATTAAATAGTTTTTAATTAAGCAGCTCTAATATTTAAAATTGCAAAAACAAAGGAATAAAAACTTGGACGTTTACCTTCCCATATCCTCCAGCTCCAATCTCATTACTTATGGAGAAATTATTTGTCAACTTCCTAAGCTCATCATAAGAAAAATATATGGCTTCCTTTAATTGTGGTGCTTCTCCACTTATTTGTTCAATAGATGACCAGGAAGCTAGAGTAAATTTGAGACAATTGATTATCCCCAATTTAGAAAAGAACAAAGGGAAAAATATATTTTTGGTCAATAGGTTCAATGTCTATTTTCCATTTTGGTTCCCTAAGTTTTGAGATTTACACTTTTAACCTTCATTTTTCACTAGAATGTTCATTTTCGGTCCTTACCTTAATGTTATTGTTTTGTTAATTAACTTAAAATAAATATTATAATTATAAGGAAAATTATTATAAATAGAAAAAACATCAAACTATTTAAGATGTCTATTTGGGTCTATCGTGGTCCATCACAAATAAAAAATAAAATTTTGCTATATTTGTAATTATTTTCAATATTTTTTTTATTTTTGAAAACATCCCTAAATTTTTTTCATCATTCTTAAATTGATTAGCAACCTGCAAAGTAAGCATTAGCGAAAACTCGAGGGTAAAAGTCCAAAATATTGAAATCTAGAGACCAAATGAAAACTAAACTCAAAACTCAAGTGTAAAAATGTAACACTTTGTCAGACTTAGGGACCAAATAAAAATTAAACACAAAACTTAAGGGACAAAATGGAAACTAAACCCTAAATCTAAGGACCAAAAAGGTTATTTTCCCGAGCACAATGATCATCTAAAACTGTTTATGGGAGCAAGGTCAATCCAATGGAAGACAAATAAAATATAAACATTTAAGCCTCATTTGATAGCAATTTCATTTTTAGTTTTCTGTTTTTGAAATTTTATACTTATTTTCTCTGAAGTTTTTGAAAACTACTTTATATATATGTGTGTATATATATAGTTTTCAAAACTTGGTTGGTTGTTGAAAACATTAGTAAAAAGTGGATAACAAAACATTAAAAAAAAAAAAAGAAAAAAAAAAGGATAAAAGTGGTGTTGATAAACTAATTTTTCAAAAACCTAGTTAAATCTAAAAACGAAATAGTTATTGAAGATTGCATTACAAATATTTAGATAGATGTGCAGAGACCTACAAGAAAGAAAATGAAGTTGAGGATAAACAGAGGCTTACCAAATGGCTTGCTCAATGAAATCGCTTTTGATACTCTTTTCTTCTGCTTAATTGCATATACTCCAACTCCCAATAGGGTTAGGAGCAGTAAGCCACAACCAATTGCAATCCCAATAAGCCACCTGTTGCTAATGCTACTAAAATTTCCAACATCTGGAGCTGTAAAGGAAATAATGTTTCTTTCATTAAGATGGTAGGAATAATTGATGAGTGGTAAGATTCTTATATTTTCAATGATCATACGGGACTTGCCTAAAAGATTGTACTGATCAAGTGGAATGAAATAAAATGATCCTAAATCAGGGGAAAGAAGGAAAGTTTGATAACTCAACGCAGATGCAATCCTCAAAATTTCTGAACGATTGAAATATTTTCCAAAGGGTGGAAAAAGTTGAAGTTGAATGTGAAGGTAATCATCACTTTCAAACACAGGCTTTTGAATAACAACTGAAGCAATAGAAAGATTTAGTTTGTTGGAGAGGCTATATTTCAGTAACTGAAACAAGGTGTCATTAGACAAGTCTCTGATGGAGGACCCTCTGAAGTAGAAAGACCCTACAAAGGGATATTGACATTCACAGCTTTGCGGGTTATTCTTCTCGCCATTAGAGCACAATCTAGTTTCACAGTTGAGTACTGGACTCCCAAAATTAGGCTTTAGATCAGCTGGTTGTGAATTAGGTAGGCAATAATGATTTTGTTTCACGAGGGGACCAACATTATTGTTTCACGCAGGATTTCCTTCAAGCCTACAAATTAAATTAAATTAAAACACGACAATATAAACAGTAATTTGACATCATGAAATCAATCTCTCACATCAAAGTTTTGTTATATCCAGATAATAATTCAAATTGGGTAATATGATTGTCTTCCAAATTAACAAGCTCCAGATGCTGACTGATGTTACCACCCATCCTCAATATCCCACCAAATAAATTGTGGCCCAGTTTTCTGTACCAAATTCTGAAAGTATTACACACGTTTGAAGCATAATAATAATGCTAACACAGTACAAGCCGGATATATCCTTACATTTGTTGTATCTGTGGTAAGCTAAAGATTGTTTCTGGGACAGGTCCTTCCAGTTCCCCATATTCAACGATCCTGGAAAAATGTTTGTTCATTTTTATATATTATTATTCATTGAAAAACATGATGATATGATATAGCTAATCTTAGGGGACCTACAAACTGGTGAGAGATGGTAAGCTTGAGAACCAATCTGGGGCTGTTGATGCATCAAATGAGGTGTAACTAAGGTCCCTATAAACATAGTGTAATTAGTGAGAGTTTTACCGTTTAAATTAATGAACTAGAACAGGAATATATACTTACACAACACGTAGTGAAGTCATTTGAGTTAAATTTGGCAACGGCCCTGTCAGATTATTGTGTGCTAAATTCCTAAAACAGAATCCAATAACATAGGTAGAAAGAGAAGTTTGATTAATTACTTGTCTATGGAACAGCAAAAACAACATGAAAGATAAATTAATAATACCCACAACTGAAGGATTTGTTTTAAGTTGGTAAGATCTGATGGGACAATTCCTGTTAGAGAATTCCTATCAAGTCGGCTGCAACATATTTGAACAATATTTTGTTAGTTAGTTGAGAGGATATTGCATGAAAAAGAGTCAACATTATAAATAAATTTGGTATGTGTTTGTACTAGACTTACAGAAGTTCAAGGGTGTTAACAAGTCCCAAGGTTTGTGGAATACTCCCAGAAAACTGATTCTGATCAAATACTCTATAATTAATGAAAGCATTTGGTTAAAGTAATTTTAGGGTAAGAAAAATGATGGAATATTAAAAAGTGAAGCGTTGATGGTTACTTACATGTGTTAATTTCATATCAGCGCTAAAAAGCTTAGGGGGTATAGAGCCTGACAGCCTGTTCTTGCTCAAGTGACTAAAATTCACAAATTCAAGGGCCTTAAGTGATACTTAAAAGTAAACAAATACAATAAAATAAAGAATTAATTATAGATAGAAAAGAATACTCACAAGTGCTTTGCTTGGAGAAGAAGGTCCAGACCTGGTGAATCAAAAGTTGAGACAGGGAGAGATCCATTCAACTGATTCTCCATCAAGTCTAGCAAAACCAGTTTGGAGAGTTTTCCAAGACTACGTGGTATAGAACCAATGAGTTGGTTTGAATTCAACGCCCTGAAATGAGAGTTTTAATTTAATTCTTTTTCAAAAAAAAAAAAGAAAAAAGAAAAAAGAAAAAAAGAAAGAAAATTACTCCTCGAAATCTTACAAGGACATCAACTGAGTAAGGTTTCCCAACTCTTGGGGAATATTACCACTGAAGCCACATGCAGCTAGAATTCTGAAGGATTAAATTTGAACTTAAGGTTCCATTGGATCAAAGTTTTATAACAAATTGAGTTTAATTAGTAACTATTCTCTTACAAGGTCTTCAAATTTCGCAAATCCCCCAACCTAGGAGAGAGTGGACCAGTGAGATATCTATTAAATGACAGGTCCCTGTAATCAAAATGCATCATCAAAATCAAATACATGGGATGAATTTAGAAATATCATACTCCAAAAGAGCTAACAACTCACAATGTTATTAGTTCAGTAAGGCCTCCAATGTCACCACTAAGATGGCCTTCAAGGCCGATATAGGGTAATTTTCTGTTATTAGTTCAGTAAGGCCTCCAATGTCACCACTAAGATGGCCTTCAAGGCCGATATAGGGTAATTTTCTGGAAGAGGTTAACACCAAATTTAACTAATGGTATGGCGAGACAGGAAAACATAGTAAATAATAATAATAATTAGAAACAAATATGGGGAATATAAACTTTACAATTCAGTGACTCTAGAATCGTTGCAACTGACTCCTTCCCAGAGATCTCCACATGGATCGCTTGATGTCCTCCATGTCGGTGGCGTATTTTTCCATACCTCTTTCAACGATAACAGGATTTCAACTGCATATCAAGAATTTTGTCAAACTTCACTCCAACTTTCTAGCTTTGGATTTTGAATTCTTTTTTAAGTTATTTTTATATATACTATCATCAATATCAATGAAAACACGGTGGTTTGTATGGCAGAAATTGTTTTACGGGTATAGATCAATTTAAATATTTAGTATAATTAATGTTTGGGTTTGAATATACAATATATGTCTATGTCTAGAAGTTAAATATTTGTGTTTAGTTTATAATTTTTTGGTATATAAAAACCAAAATTAAATAATTACTTAATTAAATGCAAGATACCAATTAGTGTAGTCATCAATTAAATCTAGCATTATTTAATTTATTGTTATATTAAGTAATTATTTAATCAATTAAAATTTTAAAAAATGGATACTGGGTCATTGTTTAAATAGCAAAACTCTTGAAAATATTTTTAAATATAACAAAATGTCACTATCTAATAGACCGTGATATTTTGCTATATTTATTAATACGTTGGTTCATTTTGCTATATTTAAAAATATATAATTATGTTAAACATAATTAAGTTAATTACTAAAAAATATTTAAGTTAATACAAATTAATTAAAATATTGATAATTAATAATAATAATTTATATTAAGTAGTTAAAATAACATAAAATATTAATCGTAAAGGTATCAGTTGAAATTTATTATGTCTAAATAATAGATTTATATTTAATAATTAATTAAAATTAATAGTAATGAATAAGAGTTCTTTTTAAATATAGCAAAATGAGTCAAACTATTCACAAATATAAACTGCGATAGACTTCTATTGCTAAACAGGAAAATTTTTCTATATTTGTTAGTTTTATATTTTTTCTATTTATAATAATTTTCCAATGAATAATTGATATTAGTTAATTAGGTTATATTTTTATTGTTCATACAAATTTTGTCATTATGCAACGTATTAAAAAATCTATGTCAAATGGGCTTTAAAGATAATAATATTCTAGGTTTTAAAAAATGATTTTGTTAAACAAACAAGGATCACTTTGAAATCCAATGAGAAACCAATAAAACAAACAGACCCTAAAGGTTTTTTTCCCTTCACATTTGTGGATAGATACCATAAAAATTTCAAAAGGTGAACTTTTATTCACTTTGTAATGATTTTTGTCTTTATTAAAAGTCGGGTTGTTTTAGTTTAAGGATCGTAATAGTATAGTGGAGATCAAACTATTAATCTTTGAAATAGTGATGAATACTTTATCTATTGAGTAAATTAACATTGACAAATAAAAAATAAGTTGGAAATTTATTTAAATATTAATATATTAAAGCATATTAGGTTCAAATGTTACGAATGAAGTTAGCTTTGGGTGTCACACCCCACTCCCATACTACTCTACTAAGTCTAAGGATGAGATGTGACGAAAATAGACTCGTACTAAGTATAAAATCTATCACCAAACTACATGATTTGCACATAACATGTCATGTGGGCTCGACTTGAACTAAAAAACCTGTCTTTATTATAAGTTCTATTTGTAAATAAGTGTGTTGGAACGTGTAAGCTTAGTAAGGTATTTCACTCGAGGTAAGTTTCAAGTTCAAGAATAATTTTGACAGTAGGCTCCAATTTGACGCTCGAAGTCTACTGCTGTCATGGCCCGTCTCAAATTCAGTTAGGGTAATTTAGAGCAGGTGTGATATTTGGTTTTTAGGAATGAATTTTCATCTGTTTATTGGTGGGGCGGGGACGAGGAATGTAATTCCCATCCCCATTTAGTCAATGTGGAGAAAATTCTCCCTATTCTCTCCCCCATTCACCCTCCAATTGTAGATCCCCATCTAGTTTGGGGCAAGTTTTTGTGGGACCAACATCTCTAGTTAGAGGATGAAGTTTATGAATATCATGTTTCCTAATTTGAAAGAGACAAGGAGCTTCTTGTTTGTTCATGCAGGATTGAAATTGGAGTATTGCGAGCCCCTCTTAAAAAATCACATATGATCAAACATTTTCCTTAAACTACTTTTAAATGATAACCTACCATCATTTTCTTAAGCATATATCTAATTTGTCAATTTTTTGTGTGTCGTCATGGTAGCGGTCTACACTTGACAACTATTACTCCTAAATATATACTTTTATGCTACATTATGAAGTTAGAGAATTGATGCTTTTGTACATCTCCAAATATGGAGCTTTCTAACCTAATGCATTACATAAATTTTTTATCTAATCTCATGTGTTTTGTGCATGATAGACAATGTTAGTACATCCCCACAAGGATAAAGGATAGTGTAGTTTAAAATCTAACACTTTTTTTTAAAAAAAATTATAAGAAAAATTCTTTTTAATTTTATTTAAACAATATAATATTTAACACACTAATACTTGTATAATACAAAGAGTGGGAAAAAAATAGTCAATTTACCCACTTAAAGAATTCTATTTTAAACAAGTTAGAACTTCAAACACTTCCTATACTTTGACTATAATAATTTGTACTTCAAACATAAATCTTATAATAATTTGTATTAAAAATATGTTAGTTAAAATAAACTTATAATTCAAAGGTGTTTACTCTATTTTCTACAATACTTAGAAGTTTTGTCAACAATTTTGAGACAAATAGTTAATATTCTTGTTTGTTTCACGTGATTCCATTTTTTAAACTCAAGATATTATCATATAAAAGTCTTCTAGCATGGATCTTTTTTTTGATACCCTCTACAAAGGTGCTTTTTTTACACTTAAGAGATAGAACAATAAATATATAACCAAATTAATAGACAAATTACTATAAATTAATCATTATTGTTAATTTTAATTATTTATTAAAAATAGATATATTATTTAAACTTAATAAATTTCATGCCTTTACATCATAACTATTTAATATAAAATTTAGTTATTAATTATTAATATTCTAATTAATTTATATTTTTAAATTATTTGTAGTAATTAAGTTTAAACAATTTAATTAAGTTTAATTAAGAAATATTCATTTATTTTTATTTTAAGTGATTAAATAATTAATATAACAATATATTAAATAATAATATATTTAATTTATGACAATTTAATTTAATTAAGTAAATATTAAATTTTGATTTTTGTATATACTAGTAAAATAAATACAGATATTTAACATATTAATTATCCTATATACATTAATTATATTTAAATTTCACATATTTAATATCTATAGTCATAAAATAATAACCGCAGTTTAAATACGTTATATGCGTTCTAATAAATTGTGATTTAAATCTCATCTTGTCCTATAAATTTGTTATTAAAATTAATTTTAGTCCCACCTTCAAATCATAACTATTGTATTCTTTACTATGGTAATCACCTAATATCTACTCAATCATTATTAGCTCTAATACATGCCCACATGAACAAACTACTAAACATAATTAAAATATTATTTTAATTTTTATATTCTAAAATTTGTTCAATTTTAATATGTATAGTTTCAATTGTCCAATTTTAGTTCATGTACTTTCAATAAATCTTAAACTTAGTCTTCATTATTAGTATATTGTTGATTTTTTAAAAACAACTTATGTTATTTATTAGCATTTTTACTATAACTCTTGAAAACATATTCACGTACTGATTTTTTTTTTTCATGAAAATAGTAATTATTATTTAGCCAATTTCAAGAAAAAAAAATTAACTTGGAGGGATTAAATTTAAGATTTATTGAAAGTATATGGGCTAAAATTAAACAAACATCGAAATATAGGGACCAAAATAATATTTTAACCTAAAATTTAAATTTAAAATATTATCTAAAAAACATTTCTTAATCGTTAAAAAAAATTGTACTCAATCAAATAATATTAATTATATTATTATTATATTACATAAGACTAGAAGAGTACTAATTTTAGGGCAAGAAAATTGTTACACTCAACAAATTAAGATATCTTTGATTCAAAGTTAGAAGTTCCCCTTTTTTTTCCTCCCATGCTATTGAATTAAAAAGGAAAATAAAAGAAAAAAGAAAAATATATATATGAAAATATATATATGTCTTATTCAATTTGTCATATATCATATCTTGTTATATGGTTTTTTCATGTCTTTTTCCTTTATTTAGTTCAACCAGAGGTTGAAGCATTAACCTTAATAATAGTATTTTGTGTCTTGAACTAGAACTGTATCTTTCTTTCATAATAATTCTTTAATATAACATAACATGACTTTTAAAAGAAGTGTAAATTTCAAATTGTGTATTAAAAATTTAGAAAAGTCAACACTTATCTAACTATATATACATATATATAGAAATTTCAAATTTCACATATTTCTTAGTTAATTTCATTCATTAATATTCAATAATAATTAATTAAGATTTGTTTTTATCACAGATGTAAAATGAAATTGGAGATGTTATGTATTAATAATTTTATATTATATGATGGAGACGAAATAATAATAATAATAATAATAATAATCTTACCATCGTTCGGATCTGTGTAGGAGAAGATGTTATGAATTCCAATAACAAAGAAGAAAGCCAGAAATAGCCGCGCTTTCACGGAAAACATCGCCATAATCTCTCAATTACAATCAATGTGAACAAACTCAAGACACATCTCTTAAGATAGTGGAAGGAGTTACAATTTATAAACCGCGAATTAAAAGATAAGGTTAGCTTAGGAAGTATCATTTTCTGGACTTGTCTTCTGTCAAGTCATTTCATTTCTTGAAAGTGCACTCTAACCAATTATATTCAAGCCTTTAATTATTGCCAATTCAGATATCTACCAATTCAAAGTCGGATACTTTTCAGCGGAAAAATAATAATTGTCTAGAAAAATACAATTTTTTCCCTCTAATTTGAGAGAGTAAGTACATTTAAAAAGTTTCAAGGTAATTTCGAGTCCAACTATTTATAAATATAAAAAAAAGTTTATTATCTTCCTAAATACTAAATTTTTTCTATATTTGTAAATAGTTTAATATATTTTTTATTTATAATAATTTTTTTAATTTAAAATTGAATATTTTAATCATTTGAGGTTTCATAACAAGTTTACAAGTCTCTCTTCTATTGAATTTAAACAAAAAAAATATATGATAAGGGTTGACATGACAAAATGAATTGGAAAAAACTATATTTTTTAAATCTTTTCCTTTCTTTCTCTCATAATTTTTTTTCAAAAATTGAATAGGAGATAAACCATATTAGTTTTTACCATTCCACAAATTTCAATTTGAGCTACTTATGATGATGGGTGTCCTCTGAAAGCATTGTCCTTCACTTCCTAGCCATTTGAATCAAGCTCCACTTTAACTCACAATTCCATGTATGAATTGTCAATAGAATTGGTTAGACATATTCTTTATTGCCTTTGGTGCTACTTCTGTCATTTCACTAGTTAGTTCTTTTATAGATTTCACATATTTCTTGAAAGTCCGAACAATCTAATGGAAAAGGCAAAAGGTCAAGTGATCTATTACATGGCATGCACCAAAACACAACCAATCAATCTTAAAAAAACAAAAACAAATAAAATACACCTTAAATTAAAACTCGATAAATGCAAAGTTGGGTTTTATATCTTAAGCTCGTGATTTGTATATAAATAAACAATTTAATTATATTCTCTATTTTATCTACGTTAGTAAAGTAGACTATTATAACCCTCCATGTTGAGGACACCAATTATAATACTTGTGTTTTGAATCCGTTGTCTTTGTTGTTTACTAATTCCTACTTATATTCTCTTTTTTCCTCTCTTATTCTTGGGAAATTGCTATTTATAACTCAAAAAGTTTTAAAAATTTTCTTTTTCTAACCCTTTTTCAACTTTTGAAAGTTGGGTCCCACATGGTAAAATGACGTTAATATCCCCAAATCAATGTCTTCACCTTAGATTTTTCGAAATCAGCGAGAGCGAGACTATCGAGACGATACCAGAGAGAGCGAAACAATACCAGAGACGATACTGGAGAGAGTGAGACTAGTAATACAATAGTCATAGAAAGCCAAATTTCTTGGTAGGTTCAAATCTTTCGGGACATTTGGGTATTATGTGACTCTTCCGGTAAGGTTTTGTTGGAAACTTTATAGGAAAAGTCACAGAATGCCCAAATGTCCCGAAAGTTCAAGTGTACTCATAAGATTTAGCATTCTGTCACTTTTTCCATAAACTCATTCAACTTACGAGAAAAATAAACTTACGGAAAAATGACCGCAAGCAAAAAACATATACCAAATTCTTTTTCTATCCGATTTCAGACATTTTCTACACATATTAAACCTCCTCTATCAGAAAAATTCATTTTCTTTTCCACTTTTTACCACCAACTATTCGAAAACATAAATTTACTTCCACCATTTCAAACATGTTTTTTCTGGGTTTGTTTCTAGAAATCATGTCACATAAGATGAGGTTTTACCACGAATGACAGAAAAGATGGTCTTAGGGTTTAGGGAAGAAAACGAAGAAAACGATGATTTGAGTGTTGAGAAGATGGTTTGAGGCAAGAAGACGCTGATTTGCGGGTATTGACGCCATTTTACCATGTGCAATTCATTTTTGAAACTCTGAAAAATTGAAAAAATGGTTAGAAATTTTTTTTTTAAAAAAATAGGTTAGTTTTATCCAATAAAAAAATTGAATTAGAAATAACAATTTCCCCGTATCCTCATCTTTCTCCCATTCTACCGATTTTACTGTTTACTATCTAGATTAAAATAATCCACCATGTTTAGACTAGAGACTATAATAATCACCTATTAGAATAACCAACTTAAACAGAAAAAGGAAAAAAAAGAAAAGAGTTTTGCTTGCAGGAAGTTGATGCATTCACGTCAACACCGACTACTATAAAACTCGTTGCGGTGCCGAAAAGCCAAAATTCGGGAAATTTGTTCCAAAGTATGGCGGCTAACTTCTGGACTTCATCGCACTTGTACGGTCCTAGACTATCTTCACGCTTAACAGATTCTCATAATTTCTACATTTTGCATCATTTTTTTGTTCTTTATTTCTTTGTGCGATTGTGTAACCTACAGCAAACAACTCCTGGACCAAGAGGAGGTCGATGTGGTGCAAGCGCTCGATAAAGATAGGGGCATCACTCTTGAAGACTTCAAGCTCATTAAGATGCATATGGCAAATTGTAATTACCCTTCCTATCTTCTTTTCTTTTTGATTAACACATCTCTGATCTCGTACTGGTTGCGGTGTTTTTTCACTCGGTTTTCGAAATTGAAGTTAGATGCGCAATAAATTTCTCTTCATTTCAAAGTAGTTTTGTTCTTTGGACTGGCATTATCAGCAAATATCTAGCCCATCCTAAGGCGATACCCCATCTCTCTCCAGCCCGTTACTTTCCCCATGTCAAAAGGAGGGGGCAAAAAAAAAAAAAAAAAAAAAAAAAAAAAAAAA
>QLSR01000316.1:37564-70561 GCA_031780015.1 Citrullus colocynthis
GGGTCCCCCCCCCCCCCCCAAAAAAAAAAAAAAAAGGATTTTCTCTCTCCCCGATTGACTCTCCCGCCGAACCCCAACTTTTCATCCTAATCATCGCCGGTCATACTCTTCGTTGTCGTCTATTCGTCGGTCTCCCTTCATCAACTTCGATCTCACCGAAAAGGATCATTCAATGTCTCTTTCTACCCTCTCTCATTGACACCCCCATCCCTGACCTTTTTGTCAGAGCCCTAAACCTTTATCGCCAACCTTCTCGTCAGAGTTGTCTTTTGCCACTCCTACCAGAGCCCTAAATTTTTTAACTGAGAAGCATGCATTTCAGCACAATGATAAAAAAGTCCTGGAGATATGAATCTTTTACAGCCTGTTGATTTGAATTTCAGTGGTTCTCAGTCCTTTAGTCAATCAGTTATTTCTCCTTCCAGATCTAAATTTATCTTAATTAAAGGTGTTGTTAACTCTTCTCCTCCTTTGGTATCTGTTCCTTCTACATGTATTCGCACTTTTGATTCTGAAATTAATATAAGTATGGAGTGTGGAGCTTGAAGCATTTTTGGAAGGATGTCTGGAGATTCATATCTTATGGATTCATTTGCTGATGCTTTTGAGGCATTATTTAAGGATGATGTCGAATATAATTTGACTGTGGCTTCTCAACTATTATTTCCAGTCATAATACCTTCCTCAGTTCCTTCAAAGTTTTCATCTTCAATTAAGGTTTGTGGTGTACACCTCAAAGAAGTTCATCATTTATCTCCTCTAGTAAAGATTTAAGCAGTCTTGGCAGTTTGATCGTCAATCAGAGTTGGAATTTTTGTTTCATTAAATATCATGGGAGTGTTTCCGAAGGGGCCGCTTTATATAAGGTGGATGGATTCTTGTTTGTTGTTTTAGGAAGATCTAAGTGGTGGCAGTTTAATATCACTTGTTGGCTTTGTTTCGTTGTCCAGTTGGAAGGTTTTAGAGCGTTAGGAGGAAGTTTCTTTTCAAGCTTCTTGTTGCTAGTTCATTAAAATCTTTTTTCATCAGACTTTTAGTCCATGCATTGTTGAAGAGCTCTCAGTTAGCTATTTGTTGGACTTCTGTTGGTTGGTGGTCGTTTTTTGGGTTTTTTTTTTTTTTTTGCTCTCCCTCTATTTGGTTGTATTTGTTGTTCATATATTTTTTTTTTCCTTTTGGGTGTTTGTGTTTTTGAACTTTTATTACTTTTCATTACATCAAAGTGAAGTTTTTTGTTTTTAAAAAGCTTGGACAAAGTAAGGGGTAATGCGTACCTTAGATTTGGTGATATCATGGAATATGAATTACCTCCATTTTTTAAGCCTTTTAATAGAAATTTGATCTTTAGTGATTCAAATCCTTAGTAAAGATGGTCATTGAGGATGAAAGACTCCATGGGTATGTCCATTACGGGCTTCTTAGGATGAATTTGATTTGTGTTTAGATGGGTTATTTGTATTGGTTGAAGATGACATTTATGTGTCAGTTAGGTCAGAAAAATGAAACTGTAATGGTGCTGGGGATGCTGCACTTATTGCACGTAGTCTGCATTAGAAGGTACCTTCAAATTGCTCCCCTAATTCTAACCTAGAGGTCTTTTGAATAAAAATAGAACACCCAAATCAAAAGGCCTTTTAACATGACAAAAAAGGGAACCCCACAAGTTACTGAAATCGAAGACAAAGGTAAGAAGATAAACCCTTAATGATTAGAATCTTGATAACTTGAGCATATCTCAATGGTTAAGTCACAAATTGCAACCTAGCAACAAAGACCGGACTAATATGAGATAAATATCCTAAATAAAAAAAAAACTGAGACTTCTAAAATCAGAGAAAACCTACAAACCAAACCAAAAGCTATTCAGCTACCACTTCCAAACATGAAAATTGCTAGAAAAATCATAACTTCTTTAAAGCAAAACCGGTAGCTTAGTCTCAAGATCACGAGAATCCACACTATTAATTCCAGCCCTAGACAAAGCCACCCAATTATAAACTTCAATCGATGATGAATGAGGCGGTATTGATTTTAATTGCGAACCAAATTTTCAATCAAAGAAGAGAATTTGACCCGCGTAATGAGATATCATTTCATCATATTGAAATAAGGGATCAAAACTGTCTGCAAAATAAACCTATGAATCATTATCAGCATATCCTTATTTAATGAAGATGTCATTTAAGAATCATGCTCCAAACTTTTGATTTAGTGGAATGCTCAAAATGAATGTGCTAAGTCCTCAACTCAGTTTTTAAAAGCCAATCATTTTAGTTTTAGCCGTGCAGGTTCTCAATCAGTCAAAGTTCTACTGAATTCCTTGGGAAAAATTCGAATAATGTGATGATTGGTTTTGGTGAAGAGTTTGTCATTAGTGCAAGTAGTGTGGAGGTTGACCAACATCATTTTGATACTCCTTTGGATGATACAATCTTTGACCCTTTGTTTTCGACTCCATCTAAACTAACGTTTGGTTCCAACGAAGATTTGGTTGTGAAGCTGTAAAAGAATCTAAATAGTTCTAGGGTAATTGTGTTAAATGGCATTACTATTGAAGAGATATTTTTAAATATAGCAAAATGTAACTGTCTATCAAAGATAGACTATGATAGACATCTATCAATGACTATCACTGATAGACAATGATAAATGATAGTAGTTTATTAGTGTCTATCATTGATAGACAATAACATTTTGCTATATTTGTAAATATTTTGATTCTTTTTGCTATATTTGAAAATAACCCATAGTTTTACTTTAATTCCAAGTAAATTCTCTTTACTAATTGAGATTTGTGGTTTTCAGATGTGTGGAATTTGTCTTGCGTGTTAGTTGTTTTCTCAATAATTTTTACTTGTGAGTCAATGAAAATTTTGTACTAGAAAATTAAACGGCTGAGGATTAATTCAAAAAAACCAGTCTGAGTAAAAATTATTAATTGTTCTGTTTGGAGCTTTCATCTATTTATTTCCATTTGCTATCATAAATTACTACTTTGTTCTTTCTACGGTCAAAATTCTTCTCCTTTTATTTAATAAATCCTAATTCCTAACACACCCCCCCCCCCCAAAAAAAAAAAAAAAAAAAATGGCAGGTTGCTCCAAGATGCAGGCCTGAATGACATAAATATGACTCAATTGACTTGGTAAGGATCTGATAGATTCATTATTCAATATAATACTTATCTTTTAGCTCTTCTTTTCTAATGTCACTCTTTGTTTCAAAATTTATAGAAGTTTGACGACGGTGATCTCCTTTTGTGCAACTTATCTCAACATTTTTCCTTCTGTTATAGATAAGTTTAAGCCATCCATTGCAAGCACGGATGGACAAAAATATGTACACATTATTTTTATGAGACAGAAACATAGTCCATTGATGAAATGAAAAAGGTCCAATGATGTATTTCGTTGATTTATCAGCCGATGGCAATTTTGTAATTTTGTCTATTTTCTAGCTTAGTATATAAGCTGGCTTTATTAATTTTGGAAATAGGAAAAAAGAAAGAAAAATTAGATTCTTTTTTTTGAAAAGAACCGAAAATCTCTCCCTCTCGCGGTTCACCAAACTTGGTACCAGAGCTCGATTTTGGACTCCATGGCCGGCAAGAACGCAGCAAACGCCGGCAAGGGAAAGGACGCAGACACCCAACCCGCGCAACCTGAGATCTTATCTCCCCAATCAACCACCGCCCGTTTGTTACTGGTAGAAGAATCGATGGGGGAGCTCAAATCAGGTATGGCCGATTTGAGTCTGTCGATGGATAGAATGACACAGCAATTGGAGTTAGTCGCCGCCGCCCTTCCACAAATGACGAACCCTCGGCGAATGGACAAACCTAGAAGAAGGTCGGCGCAAGTTGCAGCTATCCGACGGTCTGTTAATGAATCCACGAGCGACTGGACTTCACAAGAAGGAGAACGAAGAGATTTCAAAGCTCCAAGAAATCAAGAACGCGATCAAGAAGCACAAGACTCTGGGGAATCTTCATCGGAAGGAGAAGAAATGGTGCAGCTACCGTGGGATAGACGGAATTTCAGGCGAAATCGCAAGCAAGATTACCGAGAAAGGTCACAAGACTATAAAATGAAGATAGATTTACCTCCTTTCAGTGGGAAATTGGACTTGGAGGCATTTCTTGACTGGATAAAAAATGTAGAGGATTTTTTTGAATATATGGGAACAGCCGAGAGCAAGAAAGTGAAGTTGATTTCATTCAAATTGAAGTTAGGAGCGTCGGCTTGGTGGGACCAAATTCAAACAAACCGACAACTGATTGGTAAACAACCGATTAGGAGCTGGCCACGGATGCGCAAGATGATGAAAGAAAGATTTCTCCCAGCTGATTATGAGCAGATTTTGTATCAACAATATCAAAAATGTCAGCAAGGCAATAGGAGCGTGGCTGAATATGCAGAGGAGTTTCATCGCTTGAATGCTAGAACCCGAATACACGAAAGCGAGAATTATCAAATTGCACGATTTGTAAATGGGTTGAAAGAAGAAATCCAAGAATTACTCGACCTTCAACCTATTAGCACCCTTTCTACGGCAATTTCAATGGCATATAAGGCGGAGATTAGAGTAGAAAAAAAATCAAAGGCAGGAGGTTCAAAGAGAAACACTTGGGAGAGACCACTATTCCAACGCAAGAACATGGAATATGGAAAAACAATTTCAAATGGGGAACGGCTCTAATGCTCCCAAAGAGGAAGTAAATTTAAAGTTTAACCAAGGAAGTAAGATCCAAGAACAAGCGGGAAAGAAGATAAGCGTGAATAACTACCAAAGACCTACCCTTGGCAAATGTTTTCGTTGCGGACAGCAAGGTCATTTGTCAAACGAATGCCCCCAACGGAAGGCTGTTGCTTTAGTTGAAGAGGAAAATAGTCCGCAAGATGAGGGGGTCCGACAATCTGAGGAAGAATATAAGGTTGAGGGAGACACTGGAGAACAACTTTCATGTGTTTTGCAAAGAATCCTACTGGCCCCTAAGACAGAAACGCATCCTCAAAAACATGCGCTTTTCTGAACGAGGTGCACCATAAGTGGTATGGTTTGTAATGTGATCATTGACAGTGGAAGTAGTGAAAATGTTGTATCTACTAAGCTAGTCCAAGCACTCAATCTTCAGCTGGATCCTCACCCTAATCCATATAAGATTGGGTGGATTAAAAAAGGAGGCAAAACACAGATAAGTTCTACTTGCACTATATCTCTTTCAATTGGTAACCTCTATAAAGATCAAATAATTTGCGATGTTCTTGACATGGATGTTTGCCATATTTTGCTAGGACGCCCTTGGCAATATGATGTTCAAGCAACCCATCATGGAAGGGAGAATACATATGAATTTATGTGGATGGGCAGGAAAATTAAACTCCTACCGACAGCAAACAACCAAGGGGAAAACAGTAGTAAAAATAAACCTAAACCAACAAGGGACTTGTTTTCTATTATCCATAGCGGGAACATTATAGGTAGAGAAGACCGTGAAGTATGGGCTTTAGTTGTAAAGGGTCAAACAACCACACCTAGATCAAATAGCAACTTAGTAGACCACTCGAGGGATGTTCAAAGACTTTTTGAGGAATTTCCCCAACTACTAGACACACCTTCATCCCTCCCACCCTTGAGAAATATTCAACACAACATTGATCTCATTCCATGATCCACACTCCCTAATCGACCACATTATAGAATGAGTCCCAGTGAATATGCCATTTTACAAGAGCAAGTTCAAGAATTATTAGACAAAGGGCACATAAGACCAAGTATGAGTCCTTGCGCTGTCCCTATTTTATTAACTCCCAAAAAAGACGGAACGTGGAGAATGTGTGTGGATAGCAGGGCAACCAATAAAATAACCATCAAATATAGGTTTCCTATCCCTCGAATTCCGGACCTGTTAGACCAACTAGGAGGATCAAAGGTATTTTCCAAGGTTGATTTGAAGAGTGGCTACCACCAAATACGAATTCGACCAGGAGATGAGTGGAAAACGACTTTTAAAACAAATGAGGGGCTATATGAATGGTTGGTTATGCCATTCGGTCTATCCAATGCTCCAAGCACTTTCATGAGGTTAATGACTCAGGTTCTTCAACCCTACCTTAATAAATTTTTGGTCGTATACTTTGATGATATTCTTGTTTATAGTGCCAACAATGAGGAACACTTGTATCATTTGCATGCTTTATTCCACACACTTGCTTCAAACCACCTATATATTAACCTAAAAAAGTGTACATTCCTAGTTAAGGAAATTAGCTTCTTAGGTTATATCATTAATGAATTCGGTATATGTGTAGATTCGACAAAGGTGGAAGCTATAAAAAACTGGCCCCTTCCAAGAACAGTTCGGGACATCCAAAGTTTTTTAGGACTTGCTTCTTTTTATTGAAAATTTATTAAAATTTTAGTTTTTTTGCAGCTCCTCTTACAGAATGTCTCAAAAAGGGGAAATTTATTTGGAACATTGACCAAACTAAGAGTTTTTCAACGCTTAAAGATAAATTGTGTTGTGCCCCTGTTTTGGCACTGTCTAATTTCAATCAACCTTTTGAGGTGGCGGTCGATGCTTCGGGACATGCTATTGGAGCTGTTCTATCTCAAAAGCACCATTCAGTTGAATTCTTTAGTGAAAAGCTAAGTGAGTCAAGACAAAAGTGGAGTACTTATGAGCAAGAATTATACTCGTTGGTAAGAGCCCTAAAGGTTTGGGAACATTACCTCCTAGCTCATGAATTCATCCTTTTTTTCTGATCATTTTTCTCTCAAATTTTTACAAACACAAAAGACAATTAGTAGAATGCATGCCCGTTGGCTGTCTTTTATATAGCGATTCGATTTCGTCATTAAACATAAAGCTGGAAATACTAACACTGTGGCTGATGCTCTTAGTAGGAAGATTAGTCTATTAACAATTCTCCAAAGTAGTGCTATTGCCTTTGACTCTTTACCAACTTTATATGAAAATGATCCCGACTTTCATGATATTTGGACTAGTTGTAATGACCATGTTAATTGTAATGATTTCCATATACTAAATGGTTTCCTTTTTAAAAACAACTTATTGTGTATTCCACGGACATCACTACGGGAATCTTTGATCAAGGAACTTCATAGTAATGGTTTAGCAGGACATTTTGGCATGGTTAAGACTCTTCAACTACTTTCTGATAGATATTATTGGCCGCAGCTTCGAAAGGATGTACACAAATACATCAAACATTGTTTTACTTGTCAAACTGCCAAAGGCCACAAACACAATACAGGGTTGTACACTCCGCTTCCAATTCCAGAAAATATTTGGGAGGACCTATCCATGGATTTCATATTAGGCCTTCCAAAAACTCAGCAAGGTTATGGTTCGGTTCTTGTGGTGGTAGATAGATTTAGTAAAATGTCTCATTTTCTTCCCTGTCGTAAGACTTCTGATGCTATGTATGTCGCTAACCTTTTTTTTTAAGAAATTGTTCGTTTGCATGGTGCTCCTAAGTCTATAGTTTCAGATTGTGATGTGAAGTTTTTAAGCTATTTTTGGAAAACTTTATGGAGGAAGTTCAATACACATTTAAAATTTAGCTCTACAAGTCATCCACAAACAGATGGGCAAACCGAGGTAACTAATAGGGTCCTTGGAAATCTCATTCGTTGTTTGGGAGGAGATAAACCAAAACAATGGGACCTTGTTTTAGCCCAAGCAGAATTTGCTTACAACCATATGAAGAACCGGTCCACAAGGAAGTCACCATTTGAAATTGTTTACACTAGACTTCCTCGATTAACTGTAGATCTTGCTAATTTACCTTCTTCTGTGGATCTTAGCTTGGAAGCAGAAACGATGGCTGCAAGAGTTGCTGAATTGCATAAGGAAGTCACCGAACATCTTGAAAAAATGACAACTAAATACAAGGAAGATGCAGACAAGCATAGGAAGGTCAAAGAATTCAAGGAAGGCGATCTTGTGATGATACACCTTAGCAAGACCAGATTTCCAACCGGCAAGTACAACAAATTGCAGCCCCAAAAACTTGGTCCTTTCCGGATTTTGAAGAGATACGGCAACAATGCCTACAAAATTGAGCTTCCTGATACTTTACATATCATTCCTATCGTCAATATTGCGGACTTGACTGAATATTTCCCACCGGATCAATTTTTTTTCCCTTTCCACTTAAACTCGAGGACAAGTTTTTTTTTCACTTGCACGGAGGGAATCTGATGTATTTCGTTGATTTATCAGCCGATGGCAATTTTGTAATTTTGTCTATTTTCTAGCTTAGTATATAAGCTGGCTTTATTAATTTTGGAAATAGGAAAAAAGAAAGAAAAATTAGATTCTTTTTTTTTTTGAAAAGAACCGAAAATCTCTCTCCCTCTCGCGGTTCACCATCCAATGAATGACTTAGAGGTCAAGGGTTCAATTCATGGTGGCCACCTACTTAGGAATTAATTTCCTACAAGTTTCCATGACAACAAATGTTGTAGGGTTAAGCGGGTTTTCCTATGAGATTAGTTGAAGTGCGCCCCGACAAACACGGATATATTAAAAAAAAAAAAAAAAAAGTCTAAAGCTCAAAATACAATATAACATAATGACAAGAAAACAAAAACATAGAAATGTACAAGGACTACGTAATTGGTTTAGGGTAGTTTTATCGATAGTTTAGTCCGTGAGCATTTCTGCCGTCTCATATACGCCTACAAGTGCTAGGTAGTTGTGCGCATGCAAAAGCATCCACCATAGAAAAAGTTGTGGCTTTGAGGTAAGGATGCTCTCTCCTTCCCCTTCTCCATTTGTAATTCTGGCTTCTCCTCCACCTCCTCCAGTCACTTCTCCATTTTTGTCCAGCTTTCCCAATCATTTCTTCCAATGCCTCTGGCCATTAGATCCCAACCCGCCCAAGCCTTTACAACCCCAAGAGTGCTTCTCAATCCCAATCTAATTACTTGTAGCATCAACCACCACCACTTTTGTGTTTGGCATGAAGTTACTAACTTTGGAATTAGAAAGCTGTATTTTCTTTGCAAATGATGAAATGGTTTGAAGCTGAACATAATCCAGTAGGATTAGGGTAACTTAGGGTATTTTGGTCAAATACTTAATTGATTAGGATTAGTTTCAATGGTTGATTAGGATTATGTTGTAGGACATCATTTTTTAGATTCTTGACCCTTCTTGTTAATTCTTGGGTTCTTTCTTCTGTTCTTTAGTCATTTTATTTTCAGTTTTGTTTTTGTGGACTTGGTCCTTAATCTTGTTTATTCTTAATTTGGTTTTAACACTTTTCGTTATTCTTAGAAGGGCTTCCCTTATTAAGAAAAATCACTTTGAACTTCTTTGGAATTTGTGGTTTGAATTGGATTACTTGAAACCTTACTCCATGGATGCAACCGCTTCCCAAAACCAATGCATACGGTTGGTGGAGACTTCAATCGAAGAACATCAAAAGGGATTCACAGATCTTCAACAATCTTTTTATCAAATTACACTGGCAGACTCAAATGAATCTTGTTCATGGGGGAGAAAATCCTCAACAGGTGAATGGTGCAAGAAACCTACCTGAACGACAACAAGATCAACAAGAACTTGAATAACTTCCACCAAGAAGTCGAAGAGAAAACAACCCTGTTCGAATTATGGAAAATCAGAATTATGGATGTGAAATGATTTCCTGGTTTTATGATGGACGATTCAGAATCTTTTCAGGAAGATTTTGGCAACTTTCAAGGGCAAAGACATTGGGCACCAAGAAGAAGATACTATGGGGCACATGGCCATGAAGAACCTGAGATTAAAATGAAAGTGGACCTTCCATTCTTTAATGGAAGAATGGATGTTGAAAAATTCTTGGATTGGACCAAGAATGTGAAAATTTTTTTTGAATATACCAACACTCACAATAACAAAAAAAAAGTCAAATTAGTGGTATTCAAACTCCAAGGGGGAGCTGCTGCTTGGTGGGACCAACTAGAAGGTAGTCGATGATATTATGGTAAACAAGCAATCAAAGATTGGCCTAAGATGCTTCGGCTAATGAGAAAAAGGTTCCTTCCCATCAACTATCAACTTCTTACAATCAGTATCAACAATGTAAGCAAGGCGATCGGAACATCTTTTCTAAGGTAGATTTCAAGAGTGGGTATCACCAAATCCATATTAGATCGGGAGATGAGTGGAAAACCGCCTCCAAAACTAACTAAGGACTTTTTGAATGGATGGTTATGCCCTTCTGTTTATCTAATGAATCAAGTTCTGCTTCCTTTTTTAAATAAGTTTGTGATGGTTTACTTTGATGACCTTATCTATAGTTGGAATGAAAAATACCATTTACATCACCTTAAGCTTCTTTTTACAGCTCTTCAAGAGAATGATTTACAAATTAACCTTAAAAAGTGTAGCTTCCTTACACGCAAAATTCAGTTTTTAGGCTTCATCATTATTGCTCAAGGTATTTCTGTAGATCCTAAAAAAATTGAATCTACGCCCTCTTGGCCAACACCATTCGATCCTAAAGATATTCAGTGTTTCCTTGGTCTAGCCTTCTTTTATAGGCGATTCATTAGAGCTTTTAGTTTTTCAGCTGCCCCTTTGACTAATTGCTTGGAAAGAGGGCAGGTTTTGTGGAGCCAAACTCAAGAAGACAGTTTTAATACCCTAAAACCTAAGTTAGCTTCTTCTCCTGTACTTGCCCTACCAAACTTCTCCAAACCTTTTGAAGTTATTGTGGATGCATCTGGGATATAGGTATAGGAGGAGTCTTAAGTCAAGAAGCCCGTCCAATTGAATTTTTTAGTGAAAAACTTATTTCCTTCTTGCCAAGCTTGGAGCACATATGAACGAAAACTATATTCATTAGCTAGGGCCTTAAAACAATGGTAACTCTATTTACTTGACAATGCATTCATTTTACTCACGATCACTTTTCCTTAAATTATTTGAACTCCCAAAAAAATATTAGTAGGATGCACGCAAGATGGCTTCAATGTTTCAATGCTTTGACTTTGTGATCAAGCACACGTGTGGGAAAACTAATAAGGTGGTTGATGCTCTTAGCTGAAAAGGTATTCTTCTTACCACACTGCCTGCGCAAATCATTGCTTTTGACCATCTTAATGAGTCTTATGCTGCTTTTTTTTTTTTTTTTTAAAATGGAAACAGTCTCTATCATTGAATTAATGAAATGAGACAAAGCTCATAGTACTTAGGTGGCACTACAAGCTAGAGAACTAGGAAAGGATCAGGAGGTGCACCCGGGCATCTCAACTAGGTTGACACCCCCTAAGCACCCACATGATATCCAAGGAGAATACAACTAAATTACAAAGCTGTTAAAACAAGAACTAAAACCTTTTAGGTTGTACAATATCTTGGAACAATGAACAATGAACAATACAAAATACAAAGACTATTATAAGTTTAGAATCAAAGAGGAGAGAAAATGAAGGCTCTCCAGTTTAGGGTAAGCTCCTGAATAGAATAATCTTCAAAAGTCTTTGACATAGTGCACCAAGAGGAGGCATTTAGCCTTGCAAACTCAAATCGATCTTCCCAAGCGGAGACCCTATCATTGAAAGCGCACTGATTCCTTTACCAAATTTCTGTCAACAAAGCTTTGACTGCATTAACCCATATAAGCTTGGGCTTCTTTTTCAGCAATGGACCCAACAGAATTTGCAGCACATTGTTCTTGAAATCACTTCCCATTACCCAGCTTAGATTGAATATACCGAAAAGTTTCTCCTAGCACCAAGAAGCATAGGTGCAGCCAAAGAACAGGTGCTGGAGTTCTTCTTGATCATAGTGGCAGAGGGGACACATATGTGGGGATAAGCAATGATAAGGCAGTTTTTTTTGGATAATGGCAGCATGGTTTAGTGAACCAAACAGCATGATTCAAATCTGAATGTTTACTCTCCTTGGGCAATTGGATTTCCAAAAGCACTTTTCTAGCTCAATATCAATGGGGGAAGCCAAGGAGAGGTGTTTGGTTAGAGATTTAATGGAGGAACTACCATTTCCTTCTAATGACCATACCCTTTTATCCGGCTGCATCATCACTCTTTTGGAACAAGTGTACCAATTCATTACCTCTGCATCACCATGAAGATCAATAGGAGATGGGATCAATAGAAGATGGTAAGTTAACCAAATCTATAGCAAGGTGAGGCAAGAGTGTATACTATTTCAAAGGACACTTCCTTGTAGCTCTATTTTTCATAAAGTTAATAGCGAATTCGGCATGCGTAGGCGCCAAGTCCCACGGTTTCAGATGACCTCCATAAAGGCAACAAATTAAGTTCTCCAAAGTTCTGTTTGAAACCTTTGTCTACCCATCAGTTTGGGAATGAGCTGTGGTGCTATATTTAAGAGTTGTGTTAAATATTTTCCATAAGGTATGCCAAAAATGACTCAAAAACTTAACACCATGGTCCGAGACTCGTCAGCTTCCTCTCCCAAATCTTCACCTTGTTCTCGAATTGTGAGAATCTTTCTCGATGGACGATTGGATAAGTGGCTTATTTGACCACATTGAAAGCATTTTCCCAGATTTGGCCTATCATACAGATAGTTGTTTGTTTGACACTTCCCTTGAGTCTATTGTCTATTGGAAATTGTTGTTCGTTGTTCAACTTCTTTTCCTTTACCAGATATGGTCGTGTTAGATATAAGAAGTTGGTTTACTCCAGAACATTTCTTTCTTCTTCCACCAATATTCAAATTATCCCATGGTTGTCTTCTTGAAACTCTTTTTGGTTGAATTTCATTCATTTCCTCGATGGTTTCGGCCAAATAAATTACATTTGATGCAACGGTAATAAGTTATATTTGGTCTTGTCTTTAAATCTGACCCTAGACGTCCAATACATCAAGCTATCAAATAATTCGCTTTCTACTAAATTTGTTTGAGCCCCTAGCCAATGAAATTCCTCTGGGTATTCTACTATGATTCTAGCTCCTTGTCTCCAATTTTCATACTAATCGTAATTGTTTGTAGTGTTTCATAATCGATGGGGGTAAAAAACAATCTTTCATCATCCTCTTCATTCTTTCCGAAGTCTTGATCAGTTTTTTACCACCCCTTAATTGGTTTCCATCTAATTGCTCCCACCATGCCGAAGCTCCCCCACATAATTTAAAAACTACTAGATCGACTCTCTTATGTCTTGGTGTATATCTCTCTTGCCATTGAAGGTAGGAATATCTCTTAATCTTCTAATCAGTGGCTTCTCCTCTTTGAAAATGGTGACCGCTATTTTTCTTTCATTCTCGTATTCGTCAGCTAAGTCTTCCTCTTCTTTTTCGCTTGAAAGACCCAAATCTTGTCGGTGTCTTCTATGAAAAAATTGAGGTCTGGGACGATCTTGAAAGCTACGTCCAAATCTTGAACATCCCTTGGTTGATTCCTAGGTTGAACATTAACATACCGTGTTTCTTGGACATTAATCTGCTTTCTCGATTTCTAGATTTCTACCCTGTTGTAGTTGAATCTGGTTGGAAGCTAATTGCTCCAACTGAAGTGAAAATCTATCAAAATTCCCTCGAATATCATAGATAGAGCCTTCAACTGACCGCAATCGTCGAGTTACCGCCTTTGGTGATAGGGCAATTGGTGTCTCCACTTCTTTATTTGTGAGGGAAGTATCAACAATATTAGCTGGTTTTTTCCCGCCATCAAACTTAAACTTTCGGTGTTGGATACTACAAACTATGGGGTGATCGTTGGAAAAAGGGAAGCAGTGTGAGGTAAGGGCATTTGCAAAAATGTGATTTTGTCTTTCTCATGTTTTTCACGGTTACACAGGGTTTTCTACCTCTTGAATTAGGGGGCATCATCCTTATCCAGGGTATGCAATGGCGGAGTACCTTGGTGTGACGGAAGTGGACAAGAAGAAACTTACTCTAAACATTGGCCAAGGGGACTGTCTCATGGTGATCGAGGGGATCCCACCCTCATGCAGAGGGAGTGAAGGAGATCTCTCTAAAGGCTAAAATATTTTTGGGAATAAGGTGATCAAGTATGTTCCGTGGAGCTGTGAGCTATTACTGCTTAGATTGATGAAGTCCATGGTAACCCTTCTCGTGTTGTGCCTGATTCTTTTATTCCTTTTATTGTGGAAATTGATGCGTCTAGAATGGGTCTTGGGGCTGTTCTATCCCAAAACCAAAGGCGAATTGCTTATTTTAGCCCTACTTTATCTGCCAGCGCTCAACCTAAATCAACTTATGAGAGAGAACTCACAGCCATTATCATGGCTGTCAATGATGGAGGTCTTATCTTTTAGGACGATGGTTTCTGGTTGAACAGAAGGCCATTCCTCAGGAACATCTAAACTGGGTTACTAAACTCTGGAGAATAAAACTGCTGATGCTCTTTCAATGATGCCCCCTACAGTTCATTTGAATCAACTCTTTCACAGAAGTTTGTATTTTGTAAAAAACATATCATTTCACTTTGTTTGGGATTTTCATTTTCCATGTGCAGTTTATTTATGGAATCAGCTCTGTTTGTCTTCATGTAATTTATACTTTTTCCAGCCATCTTTAACGTGGTTTCTGCCGCTATGTCCTTGAAGTTTGATGTTTTATATTATTTGGCATAGCTAATTCCAAGAAAATGTAATGACGTTTGAATTGTATAGGGGACTTGTGAACGACACCTACAAGATGGATCTAATTCTTGTACATCCACCCTATTTGATAGCTTTGGCTTGCATATATATTGCTAGTGTACTAAGGGAGAAAGACACAACTGCATGGTTTGAAGAACTGCATGTTGATATGAACGTGGTGAGTCCATTGAAAGCTAAATTTCTTCCTATATTTTGTATGTGAATGTGGTGAGTCGATTCAGTCTCTGTTATCAGAATTGTGCATTAGGTTCGTTGGCTGTTGTAGTTTTTTGAGAGAAATTTTCACATCTGAGGATTATACCTTGAGAACAACCTAGGGATAATTTTTCAAAAAAGTGATAAGAGAACATCATAGGGAAGCTTTGTGCCCAGTCGATTCTAACTGATTTTTTTTTTTTTTCTTTTTTTCTGAAAAGGAAATGAAACTTTCCACAGAACAAATGAAAAGAGACAATGTTGATAGTACAATGAAACTAAAATAAAAGTAAACAAAACGACAATAAAAGCATTTCAATTTAAACATAAATATGAGCACTATGAAGAGGCTTTAACTTGAACAGAATCAAAACAATTAGTTCATGGAAGAGACTTATGCTGAAAATTCTCTGATGTCATTCAAACCAAGTTTCTGAAAGGATAGCTTTAACTAGAATGGACCATAATAACTGAACTTAGATAACAAAGGGAGCCAACCAAAAAGCTTAAAAAAATATCTCCTTTAACAGATTACAAAGCAAAGCACCACCCACTAAATATTGAAGAGTGAAAGTAATTTCCACCAGCATGGCTTAGAAGAATTGCACTCAAAGAAGATATGAGGAAAATCTTCACTATCAGCTAAACAGAAAGGGAAAATTGAAAGAGACAATCAATGTGAAGGAAATTTCCTTTGAAGAGTGGTTGAACAATTTGTCGAACCATAAATCATTAATTGAAGGAGACCATTTACTCGATTAGGGCAATTAGATTTCCACAAGGCTTTATAAACAAACTTATCGATAGAATTGGAAGCAACCAAATGCTTAGCGAGTGAATTAACAGAAAGTTTACCAATAGAATGCAAACTCCAGCTTTTAGAATCTTCCAAGGAGAATGTCCTAAATTTATTGGTATGTCCAGCTGTAGCATCAAAATCAAAAGTTTTGTGGGCTACTTCAGTGAAGGTTTTATTATCAAAGTTATGGTAGAGAGTTTTGCATAGTAAGTCTTTTATTATGGGGTGATTGGTTCGGTTGTTCTCATGTGAAAACCTCTTCATGGTTTCTCTCCAAAAGCTTTGTTAGATATACTATTTATGATATTTTTCTTAATTGGAATGCTTTTATGTTACCATCTAGAATTATTTTTTTTATTATGTCAGCGTAGTTTCTTTTCATTTCATAAAAGAAAAGTGCCTACTTGTTTCTTTTCCCAAAAAAAAAAAAAAAAAAAAAAAAAACTTCTAGTATCAACTTGTCATTCTTACCATCTAAAGAACCCTGAGATCTAAAGTTTTATCATCCTTCGGCAATCAATGGAAAGAAATATTTCATGAAAGTATAGCTTTTTAACCCAGTGATCTAAAACTGACTCATTAGCCATTTTGAAAAGGCGAGGAACTGAAGTTTAGAGGAGAACCATTATTCCATGCAGCTTGCCAAAGAGAAATTCTGCTGCCATTGCCATGTTTGAACATGGCAAAATCAACTTGCAACCAAACTGTAAAAATCCTGATCCAAGGTCATGGAAAGCTCATACCAAACTTTTCTAACGTATGCCAAATTGCTAATTATATGGGCATTTCCCATGGATGCGTTGAACTACTTTACACCGAAGACAATCGATTTCATGGATAATCTTCATCCCCATTTAGCCAACAAAGCCAAATTTCTATTTTTCAAACCACCAAATCTGAGACCTCCATCCAGTAGTGATTTGGAAACCAAGTCCTATCCCAATAGAAGATTAATCATGCTCCCCTTTTGAACTTCATAGAAAAGATCTTTTTTCCTTATAATCATTTGGGCCATAAACATCAGTTACCCAACAGTTCTTACACCGAGTCATAATCTTGACTGATAAAGAACATCTGCTGCCTTGGAAAAATTCTAAAACATACAATTTGCATTCTCTCCCTTGTAAGATAGATCAAAATCTTCTCTTTTTGTCTCCTGAATCCACCACATGATTCTGATTTTGAAGTATCTTCTTTAATGCTTGGATTTGTCCCAACCTCGAGTATTCCACAAAATTAACTTTATAAATAGTTTGAACTGAGCACTATCATCAATTAGCAATCTGAGATGAATGGGAGGAATTTTACTCAACTGAAGACAGCAAATTTAACAATCTTTGAAATTTGGATGGTACAAAGGAATAGCAGTCACCCTTGGATCTTGGACACGCTGCCTTTCCTCCTCCCTTTTGAATGAATTGGCAAATGATACCTCCAAATGCTCCTCAATATTTTGCTTTTCAAAAACTGGATCCAGGTGAATATCAGATTTTTCACTACTCTCACTAACAACTGATTCCTCATAAGAATCATCGGGGCAAGAGCAAAACTTTAAAGTAGAAGAGCAAGAAATTCCTCTAATGATCTGAATCTTCAAATTTGGAAGAGAAAAAACTGATTGGTTGTAATCCGGTGAAGAATGAAGATTTCTTGAAGGGTTATGATGAGATTTATCCAAAGATAAAGGTGGAACGTGAATATGTACACACTGTTTCTCTAAAGAATCTGGGGTATCTTCTGTGATCTTGGAACAGGAAGGATGATTAACAATTTTCTGAGCATAATGCAGTTCTCTTTCCAAATTCTTTAATGACTACTCTTCTTATGACATATGTCTTAGTTTGGATCCTTTTATTTCTCTTTTGTAATTGAGGCTTTTTGTTTGTTTTCTATTTTCACTCACTTGTGAAGGTTGCATATTTGTAAGTATAGGTTGTATATTTGTAAGTATTCTCTTTTCATTACGTAATGAAAAGTTTCGTTATCTTGTTCAAAAAATAGAATTAATTTGATAGATGTTTTTGGCATAGAAAGATTATAGTGAAGATTTCTTTTATTGCAGGTTAAGAATATCTCAATTGAGATACTGGACTTCTACGAAAACCACAGAATGATAACAGAGGAGAGAATTATTTCAGCTCTCGGCAAGCTACCAATGAAGTCGTGAATGTGAAGCAGGTTCAAATTCCTTAAAAGATAATTTGTTATATCTATCTTGGCAACCTAGGTTCTAATTTGTGAATACACTACTGTTCTTTCAGGAAATTTGTCCCAACTCTTTGATTTACCAAGCTATGGCTCATAGCCTAGGAAGAAAATATGGATGTCAATATCAAGAACGAGATATCGATTATACAAATATATTGATAAAATATTTATATCGATGAATATTTTTGTAAATAAAGAAATTTATAAAATTATAAAATTAGTAATTGAGCTATTTTACTACCAAATTAAGTTATAGATCTTAGGGAAAGATACTTTTGTGGTACCTAAATTTCGGGTCAGGTTTCTATTTAGTTCTTAAGTTTTGAGTTTTTGAGTTTTGTTTCAATTTGATTCCTAGGTTTCAAGATTTATACTTTTTCACTTAATACTCACTTTCATGTTAATGTCTGTTAATGAACATAAAACGTTCAAATAATTATAACTAACTTAGTTTCACTATCAAAATTAATTTTAAGAATTCATTGCATGATTATTTTAAGGGTTGTTTTTAAATATAGTAAAATGAACCAAAATATTTACAAATATAGGAAAATTTCACTGTCTATCAACGATAGGTTGTGCGATAAACTTCTATTGTGGTCTATCATGGATAGGATGAAATTTTCTATGTTTGTAAATTGTTTGATATTTTTTCTATTTATGATAATTTTTCTTATTTTAAATTAATTAATAGACTTTAATGCGAAACTTGAAGTGAATATGTTGTGAAAATTTGAGGTTAAAAGTGAATTTTTAAATTTCAGTCCAAATTGAAATAAAATTTAAATTTCAATGGTAAAATTGCAACATTTTGAAACGCAATGACTAAATTAAAATTTAACTCAAAATTTAAAAATTAAAAGTGTAGCATTTTGAAACTTAGGGATGAAATGAAACTAAACCCAAAGCTTGAAAGCTAAAAATGTATTTTCTTTTTTAAAATTTTGTTATTAGTATTTCATATTAAATTATGCATGTTTACATATAAAAGATATGGAAGATAATGATTAATTTCTGATGTTCGAATCTTCCGATTTATGAATCCATATTGATAGATATATCAATAATTGTTCATAATCGATTTATTCAAGTGGTAAACTATCGCCCTGTCCAGAAATCCTGTAAACAACTGCACTAGTTATAATTGTGGAATTTGTGGATGTAGAATAGTACATGGAAATTTTTTATGCTTTGCATACTGGGTGAAATGAAAGCATAAAAGTATAGAAATTAAAGAGTAGCGAGAACAATAATTTGCGAGCCTGTTTTTAAAAGATCAGCCGAAATTCTATCTTTTCATCTCCTATTTTGTGGGGTGGTCACTGAAACTGACAAAATTGAATCCAATGAACTAGAAAACCGATGAAACCAAAAATCGGAGTTGGGTTTGATTTAAAGGAATTAAAAAATTGAATTATTATGTTTGGTTCGATTTTAAACTTGAAATAAGATCGAATTGAACTGTTTCAAAATATAGAAAATAATAATAATAACAATAAATAAATAAATAAATAAAATTGAATGTCTAATGCTTCTATTATTTTGGTCACTTAATTTAAGTGACAAATATTTAATCCATTACTTTCTCATAGCATGAATCCTATTTCTCTAATTCACTTAATTAGAAGTAGGATTACGCCTTCTCTAGATAAAATGAGGTAGTAGTTGTGGCTGGAAATAGGAACTAGAATTGGACTGGATTCAGGACTCTTTCACTAAATATAGGCTGGACATTTGGGCCAATTTCATTAAAACTTAGCCTGGGTACTTAAGTTAAATATATATATAATTAAGTTAAATATATACATAATTAAAACTCCAGTTCGGTTCCATTTTTTCTGTTTTTAGATCGAGAACCAAAAACTAGACCGAGAGAACAATTTAGGTTTTTCTACCCCCACTAAACTGTACCCATCTTCTCCACTTGATTCGTAACTCAGGGCATCATTTTTTTATTATTATTTTTTAAAAATGTTTGACACTCATACTTAAGCCAGAACAAGCTCAAACGTTAGAAGCCAGATAACCAAATAAAATACACAGCTCTCAACTCTCATATTTCCTTATAGAAACCACTTCAATAGAATAATAAAAGATTGACCCAAAGACATTAATAGGCCTAAGAACCAAGGCAAGCAGTATCTTTTCTCATATTTCATAAACGCGGTTAAAACCAACGGATGACATTCTTTCATAAGATTTTGTATTCAGAATGAATGAATGTGTCGTTTCTTACTAGCTGCACATTGCTTCGACTGCTAATTTCTTAGTTGCACTTGGACACAAACCCTTGTTGAATCCTTCTTCTCCTACCTCAATTCTACACTCGTTTCTATTAAGACACACCTGCACAAAAGATCAAACACCTTAATCAATACAATGTTACTACCAACCTATACCTAAAATAACTACCAAGGATTCAAAATGTAGACTACAGAGATAAAACCACTGGATAATAAGAGAATAAAGTAAACTAACCTTCTCAACCAGGGATATAGAATTAGAATCATGACAGTCACCTATACTATAGGATCCACAAGTTCCCTGCGGAGTTCCAAAGCTTGCAAATTTAATTTTGGCTATATGGGCATTGTCAGGGCACTTCAAATGGATCGTTGCTTTGCTCTTTCTCTCTACATTTTCAGCTTCAGACCATGAATCAATCGAAGGATGGCCTTCTCCAAGATGGGCACATATACCTGAGACCTTGCGCTTAGATAATCTGATCTTTGTTGGATCTCCACCTTTCTCTTCAAAAATCACCAAAACATTTCCAGATGGCTTGAACCAAGATCTTGGAACATGATACCTACAACGTCAGTTAGACATAGCATTATTCCCTTCTTAAAAACTAATTGATCTATATTAATTCAACAAAGGGGGTTATGTGTGACATACCACCGTTGGGTTGGTTCTCCACATCCGGTTAAGCATTTGTCTGGTCTGAATTTCCCTCTGTAGTCACACTTCTGAACGCACACATCATGAATAGAGCTTTTCCTTGGCCAATATCTTCCTATTTCTTCCCCATTTAACCATGCCAGGCCTTTACCCATATGAACCATATCCAGCCCAACCGGTTCATTTCCAGATGGAGCGTCCAGAGTAACCTGCAAAATTGATTATAGTGAAATCTGTTTTATAAACAAAACGAAAAGAAAATGAATAACTCCTCTTTTCCACCAAAGAAGTTTATACCAGTAATCCAACACCACCAAAATGGATGATCATAAATCAAATACATACCTTGTACCAAGTCAAAGGTTGTTGCTTTGGGGGTTCCCTGGTTGATAACCATTTGACATTTTTTATCCCATCTGGCTTGTGAATACCAAGGTGCTCGCCTTGCAACCCAATCTAAAAATTGCCGAAGTTATAATAATGGAGGCATATCATGACCGCTATGATAATGTTTGTTCCCCAAGTCCCTTCAAAATCGTCAGGTCCCCTTAATGTTTCCCGGTGTGAACCAAGTTTTTTTAAAAAAAGAATATTACATCACAAATATGGAAAGCTTTTTCATCTGATGCATGAGAAGTAGGGAAGTCGGTACTTGGTACATTAACATAGGTTGAACAAAATGTAATGTTCAAACCGCCATTTTTGAGTTATACACTCGAAAATTCCTAAAAGGAGAGGCTATGCCTCTTGTCCTTTCAAAGGGTAGCTTTATGCCTTAACCAGATGAGTAATGCTCCTTATACCTTGAGCACCTAATATCTATTATATAGGAAGAATATTTTGTTGACTCAAGCATGAGAGAGAGAGAGAGAGAGAGAGAGAGAGAGAGAGAGAAAGAGAGAGCTACCTTGTAGGACCAAGCATGAGAAGACAAGTCCACTGGGCCATTGTTAAACCCCTCAATGACAACTTTTGAAAGTCCAGCTCCGACCCACTCATAAAATGGTCCTGCATTCTGCAATATAGAAAAAGAACAATAGGATATCAAAAGCAAAAAGTAGCCCCAGATAGTCCAAAAGAGGTTAAGTCAATCGTTTCAGAGTTAGTGCAACTTTTGCGACTATTTACATATTAGCATGATTCTACAAGGCTTATAATCGAAAAATACAAGGATGCTCTCATTGCTGATATCGGTACCAAGAAGCGCCCCTACTGCCCTGAATTTTATACTAGGATTCTTCTTTCACAACCAAAAAAGAATATCTATCATGCAGATAAGTCTTTGCTTTCATTCAGACAAATAAAAGATTAGAAACAGGCGACCAAAAAAAATCACTACAAAAGGAGAAAACTACAAAAAGGCTTCAAAAGATGGCTACAGAAACAGATACCCCAAAAGGAGAAGTGTAACTTAGCCAAAGACAACATCTCCCCCAGTAGCTTTTAAGTATCAAGACTTCACTTGATTGCTTCTACTAAAAGTAGAGTATGATTTTCAAATTAAAAAAATTGTGTACAGTATGGTTTGAGACAATATGAAAGCACAAGATGATGGCGAAAGGAGTCTCACTTGTAGACCAACAGTCATGCTTAGTAGAGCAATTTCATTTTTTCCTGCCTTGAGAGAAATGGCTTCCTTAAATTTGAATGTTATATCCGATCCGTTCCCAGTTGCACTAACTGTACACAGTACTTGAAATAAATTAATTGGTGTATCCAAAATGTTTTATGGGAAACTTTAGAATGATCCACTGCATAGTTTATGCCATACATGAAAAAATAGCTTATGAGAAGTACATGATAAATATCAATTTAAGTAATTTCATGTCAATGTGTCATTATTGAACAAATAACTAATTTCATTGAGATAAAAGAACAATGCATCTACAAATTACAATTTCTAATATCTTTTTAGTTAGTGGTCAATAAATTTTGAAAATCAGCATCTCTTAAATAAACCATCTATAATATTTTGGTTCCATACAATTAGAAAATAATAATAATAACAATAATAATCTATAGAAAACTATTATGTTATTTATAATACTTTTAGATTACTAGTAATGGACTACATACAATGCAGGTGTACTATGCTTTTTTTTTTTTTTTTTTTTTGACATTTTCATATATTTTGTGGTTTTAATTATGTTAGTAGGAAGGTAAGTAGAGAATAAACGAATAATAACAATAATATTTAAAACTTGGTCAAAGAATGGTTGCTTATGATTTAAGTTGTATGGAAATGTTCTTTTAACCCTAAATTTCAAATTTTTCAAAATTTCTAATAATTGGACTTTAAAAATAGATAACATAAAATAAAATAATTTTAAAAATATAAAATATAAAATATAAAATATAAAATATAAAATAAAATAAAAATAAAAATAAATAAAAAAGAAGAGAAGAAGAAGAAGAAGAAGAAGAAGAAAGAGGAGGTGTATAAATGTTATATCGCCATGAATAACAAATTACAATTTTTGCAATGTATTAGAGTCATTTAATTCTTGGAACCTACTTGAGTTGTGTGAGCTTTTCTTTCATGTGTGTAGTCTTTTTTTTTCCTGCCCTTGTTTGTTTATCTCTTCTGGTTGTATTTAGATTGAGCCTTTGACCTCAGGATGTGAGGTCCATGAAAGAAAAAAAATACAAATCTTTTCAACTGAATAACAAGTTTTTTTAAAGAAGGAACAATATCATTAATGTATAAAATTAACATCAATTAAATAACATGGAAATTATAACTGAAGTTTTTACGTATAATAAAACGAAAGACTAACTTCCATGTAACGTTTTCAACTATGATTAAAAAGAAATGAAGAGAAACGAGAGAGGAAAAGAATGCATATGTCCTCTTAGAGCTTGTTTCTATATAAACCATATTAAGAAGGCGATGACTAATCAACCCCAACATCTAAATCTACTCCCAAAAGAATTTGTTAAAAATATAGTGAAAATAAAGAAATGAGGCAAAAAATGGAATTCTAACGATGATGATGACTATAATTGAAACTTATAATTCCTTGGGGTTTAGTCAATATGCACCAGAATGCCTGTAACTGGATATGAAGCTAAAGACATGATATTCAATAAATAATTAAGCACCTTGCAGTTTCTTGTTGATAAAAGCATGAAGAGCATGGCCCTTTGATTCGACCAGAAGAACTGGTTGACTTCCAGTCTTGAGAAACTTTTCATTTTCATTTACAGAAATGCTGCCAGAAATGTAAATTATCAGTGATTGATACTACACTCCATACTCAAATAATCTGCTGGACACAACCTCCCATGTTTGTCCAAGTATCCTTTACTCTGATGGATCCAAAAATTCATAAGACCGTAAATAACGTGCATTAGAACAAAAAATACAGAAAGGTTACCTACATCTAAAACCAGGCGCCTCGAAGGACTGACAAAAGATTAAAAAAAAAAGGCAACTACAAAATTTCAGCATCAATAAAGAAACTAAAATTGTGGCCCAGCTTCCTTCCTTCAGTCCTTGAACATATAAAAGATAACAGCAAATTTGAGAAAAGAGGAA
Source organism: Citrullus colocynthis (assembly GCA_031780015.1). Taxonomy (NCBI): domain Eukaryota; kingdom Viridiplantae; phylum Streptophyta; class Magnoliopsida; order Cucurbitales; family Cucurbitaceae; genus Citrullus; species Citrullus colocynthis. Next base: position 61,846 of record QLSR01000316.1, read on the forward strand.
ACCCTGGAGGACGGTTTTGCTTAGATAGTGGAGATGATGAATGACAAATACTAAACCGAGTATATGATAGCGAATTATTCCATTTTCATATGATAATGAATCTATAAACATAAGTCTACCACATTCTTTAAGAACTTTAGATATAATTTTAGTTCTCTCTTCAAAGAAAGACAAACCTGGTAGTATACCAAAGGTAATCTGTTGTATCTTTTGTGGTATTGAGGTGGTCAACCAGTCCATTCTGAACAAAGTCAGCTTTACCCCAAATTCCAGCTTGCTCTACGAAGACTTCCCATTTGAGGGCTTTCAAGTCTTTATTTGTTACATCCACTGAAGGATGAAGGTCTTCGGGAACCATTTCAACCATAGCTGTTTGGGACCTAATCTGTAGAAAATGTTATGTCTAAATAGTAGATCCAAAGTACATAGAACGGAAGCAATGTCACTTGGAGGATCTTTTTGTGAAACAGTACATACCATTGCCGTGTTAAAGACTACATTCTTGCAGTCTGGCAGAATACTAACTGACCAAGCAGGTAAATGATATGAAATATTTCGGAACTGGACAGTCTTGTCATCTTTTTCATCTATATTAGCAATAAAGGCAGCACAGGCTCCAGATGAGTCGGTGTAGACATCAGCCTACAGTTCACCAGTAAAATATTGAATAGGATTTTCCAAATAGCATGATGAAAATTTATATATTAAATTAATAAATAATAAATAACTTGTTCGATCAACTTTACTGCCAATGTTAAAGGGAGGCAAGATAGTATACGAGAACTCATTTATTCATCCAAACTATTTGCTCGGCTTTTTGAAGCTCACTGAAAGATCTCCAATTTTAAAACCCCCTTGATCAATACTATCTGGAAGAATTGTGTTCCAGAAAAGGTGAAGGTCTTTCTTTGGCTGAAGAATCCCTTGATTATTTGTTCATTTACTATCTATCCTTTTGCCACCTTGACCTGGCAATGGTTCATTAAGGAATTCAATTTCTCCTTTTGTTTGCCAAACAGAATCGATGATTGGTTGTAGCTTAGAGGCACTTGGAGGTTGGAATCTTAGAAACAGGGGAAAGGTTTTATGGGCAACACTCACTTCATAGCTTCTTGGTGGTGCTCTAAAAATAGTAAATTCTTTGTAACTACAGCTTGTCCATGATGCAATTGAACTAGAAAGGTCTCCTAGAGCTGTTTTGGTTGTTTTCTGAGGAAGGGGGTTCTCTCTCCACCCTTGCCTTTAGGCTGTCTTATTTAGCCTGTGTTATGCATAATATACATCTTGTTCTTTATCAAAATAAATAAATAAATAAATAAGTAAAATTAAGCAATTTTGTTTAGCTATTAAGCAATTTTGTTTAGCTTGACTTTTGAGTTTGAAGATGCAGTCTCCCCGACATTTGTACATCTGATCTCTTTTGACTTAGAATATTTCTTATCCAGTACATATATCAGTCCATTAACCAGTTTAAACATTTAACAAAACATTGATTGCCCATATGGAAATAAGCACCAAGCAGCATGGAACATTACCTCTATAGAGGGACCTAACAAGATATAACTTGGCTCACTGTTAAGCAAAACATGCTCAGTCAACTTTATAGCCCTATGAAGTTCCTTGAGGTGTCCCCACTTTGGAAGCCTAGGTAAACCTATAATTGTTCAAGAAACTAAGTAAATGATGATGCAACACCCGGTTTCAACAAATCAGAAGTAGAGAAGACAACTTACCATATTCATCAATAGGTGCATCGTAGTCATAACTTGTGGTAATAAATGGCCCACCAGAGGTACGACCAAAATTTGTTCCACCATGATACTAAAGAAGAGGAATATTAATCTATAAGATTTGGTTAAATTGCTAGAATGACGATGGTAAAAGAACATAGTCTAATTAATAAATAATAATGAAGAATAAGTCAATTACCATGTAATAGTTTTGTAGACTACCACCTTTTTGGAAAAAGCGAGCAACTGAGAAAGCAATGTCCTCTGGGGGCCTGTGAGGATCCCTTGCTCCAAATGTTTTAAACCTGGGAAATATCGAAACTGCTGATACCATAACTATATCACTAAAGCATAGAGCAGAAAGCAATGTGTGAATTTCTTCTGTTTCAGTTGCGTGAGGGGAGATCATACAGAAAAAGATGTCAAATAAATTTTTGAGGTAAATACTTCAGAAACTTCCATATCCTATTTTATCTTAAACAATTTTGATCATTAAAATAATAATACTAAAAATAATAAAACTAGAACTGCAATATAAGTCCAAATACATTCGTGGAATCTGCTGTTTGTTTTATAAGGAAGAATTAACCATTTAGTATAGTTAACTTTAACAGTTAATCTAAATATTTCAAAATTTTAAATGTGAAAATTTCACGTGCATATATTTTAATATTTTCAGGTTATATTAAAAACAATTAATTATCCGAGGTAGAGTGTATTATAGTAAAGACGTACATAATAAGAAAAAATGCTTAGTCAAGAATAAAATACAGACAACTAAATGATCAAGTGATATAATATTACCATCCGGGCCAATTCTCAGTCCAAATCTTGGGCTTGTTTGGAGAATTAGGTGTGAATTGGTCGCAGTAGAATGAATTGCAAGTATTAATCTGAAGGGAGAAGAAAAACAATTCAACGTGATACAGAGAGATATTGTTGATCTCAATTATTCAAATGTTACTAGTTTATATCATATGGATGGTGGCAATCTCAAATATCAGGAATAGTGTTATTATAGAAACTAAAAACTGTAGAAAGGGGAAACCTACTACTGCCCATTCATATGAAGCTGCACGATGTGCACATGCCAAAGTTCAGCCAGCACAAAAAAAGAATGTCATACCATCCTTTACAAATACTAAATAGTGCAAACTCATGCTAATGTACAAAATATAATTGGAATCCCCCATTGGGATGGAACAACTATACCGTTAACAAAAAAGACAGGTAATATGAAACTCCATGTACTAAACCAGAAATATTAAGGAATGGCAAGATGAAAACAAATTATGAAGCTCATTAAAAAATATGTACATAATCAAGTTAGATGATCAGAAGGTGTTCAAACCCACATAAAGTCGTCTCCTCCCTATTAGTGGTTGGGCATTGTGCAAATTTTCAAACTCACAAGTGGGAGAAGTGTTAAAGAAGTGATATAAGATTAAATTTATCATAATCTTTTGAATTAACAAATTAAATAAACGAAAGGAGTTGTAATTGAAAAGGATGCTCACCACAGGATCAGGAGCATCATATTGCTGACACATTATCCATGGAACGCCTATATTCTGAGAAACAGCCATTTGAGCTGCCCACATAGCATATGGCTTCCCTCCTTCTCCATAAACTCTTTCTATATCCCCATACTCATTTTCCACCTACATGAGAAACATGATACACTATAAAAACACAGCACACAAAGTCTTTTAGCTTGATGGCTTTACACTAAACTTGGTAACATTTTTCATTACAGCAACGTCTTCACATTATATCAAAAAGCACTTGGTTGCAGGCATGACATAGATGATATGGAAAAGGAACCAAAAACCAGATCAATCCACAGCTAGAATAACGAAAAATACTTGCCTGAGACAAGATGATAGGACCCCCCTGCGAAGCAAACAGCTTTTCCTTTTTCATTAGGTTCACTATGTATGTAGTGAACTTTTGCATATAATACTGAACTCCCACACAGTCACAACATGCCACAATGACATAGAAACAATTAAATGAAGCACGTTAAAACAGAATAAATGGCATATTGATAATTGATGTGTTAGTGGTCCGTTTACATACCTTGAACGATGCATTGTCAGTTCGAAATACAGTATTAGGAATGTAATGCAGCCAAACAGGTACTCCACTGCAAGGAAAAAGGAAAGTCTAAAACTGGATTTGTTGAAGGTAAGTCTTAAATCAACCCAAAGCTTAAGTTGATACCATCTTAAATCGATCACCGATTGAGAAGGTAAATCTAATATTATATGATTTATAGAAAGTAAGGTAAAAGATGAGAGGTTAAGTAAAGTTTACCCAAAGTTCCACTCGGCTGCAACAAAGGGACCAATGCGCAAAATTAGATACAATCCGGCCTGGTGAACGATGTTAACGAACTTGACGAGATCAAATCGGCCATCAAAATGATACTGAGGAAGAAGAGGAAAAGAGAAAAAAGAAAAAAGAGTAAAAGAGAGTGGAAGTAAAGAGTTAGTAGTAATGGAAGAAATGAGGTAGTGACTTGGGGTTACATTGTCAGGGGAGAGTTCATGGCCATTCCAGAAGACATAAGTCTCAATGACATCGACACCTCCTTCCTTGGCGTTTTGAACAAGGCTTGGCCACATCTGAGACAAAGGAAATAGGAATAGGTTAATTGGAAAGTTGGAAGAAGAAAGCAGAATAAAGAGTGTTAAGTGAGTGAACTAACTCCAGGGACGCTGCGAGGATAGTGGATGGAAGCGGAGATGAGGAGCTTCCGGTGGCCATCGATGATGAGGGAACGGCGGTCGTAGGTGACATTGGCGGCGAAACACAGAGGAAGGAGGAGGCAAAATGCAAGGAAGGAGAGCGAGAGCCTCATTGCATTGCCCACTTACTTCTTCACTCACCGCTGAGAATGAATTATTTGCATTCAGTATTTATGGCAAAGCAAAAAACACACACATGTGCTGCGGTGACGGTGGGAGTGACACTCTGCACACCACCTGCCTTCTCTTCCCCGAATAATATTCATAAATATTACTACCACATCAACATCGACATCCAAATATCCAACTCTTGTTACTTCTTTCTTAACCTTTTTGACTCCTGTTTTCTAAAATTTCCAACTAATAATCACATTAATTAAAAACTCTACTTTTCCAGTTAATTTAAACACTCTATTAAAATTCTCTAATTTCTATGTGTTGTTTTATTATTAATCTATTTGGAGACATAGAACGTGTTATGTACACATGTCACCTAAAAATTAGATTTTGTTTATGAAAATATTAAATGATATAAAATTTTGTCTCAAAATTCAATAGTATAGGAGGGATAACTTATATATCTTATAAACATTATAATGTTCTTGGGAATTTAAACTTTTGTTTTCCTTTTTTTTTTTAAGAATTAAGAATATAATATTTCAGCTAAAGAAACTATGTTGAAGTTTGTATTTCAACAAAGTTATTAAAAAGGTAAACTTGATAATGTTAAACAGACAGATAAAGGAGGATCTTTCCCAATAAATAAATAAATAACAGACCAAGGAGAGAAAAAATAGTAATTATTTTACTTTGAGATTTAGATGGAAAAAAGATACTGGATTGAGTGTGGGGCCGGGGTGAAGCAGAGCATTTATGGGGAACAGCTGTTGATGTCATTTTGTGTAAGATCCGAAACTCTGACATATTTGACTGTCGTACCTCGTCGGTTCGGTTCTTTGGAAAATATTTTACGCAGCTAAATTATAAAAAAAAAAAAAATTGTCCTTCGCTTAACATTTTGGGTTCAAAATTTTTTAAAATATTCCTACTGCCCTCTTAAAAAGAGTTTAAAACTAATATTGTCATTAATTTAGGATGAAAATTGTTAAACTTTTGTTTCACAAATATTTTTTGAACTTTGAAAAGTATTATTAAACTTAAAAATATTATAAGAATAATAACTATTAATAATCCTTAAAAAAAAATAACTCTAAAATTTTATAAAAAATTATTAAAAATGCTCTTGCGTTAATATGATGATTAATTTGTTTGAAATTTTATTGAATTTGAAAGAAACAAATTTCAAAACAAATTATATAGATATTCTATTTTTTTCATATAGATATTCTCACTTTTCTCTTATTTCTCTAATTTTTCAACAACTAAAATAAAAACCAAAATTTTGAGTTAAAACAAAAAATCTTACAAAATTCTGAAATCAAAATTTCCTTTTAAAACATACCAAAATGATAAATAGTCAACTACAAAATGTATTTGGCTATTAACACACGCTCAATACTAACATGCAGCTTTGTTAGAATGTGTAAGTCGTGGAATTTTTTTTGGTGCTTCCATCATTTTTCTTCCTCAATATTATAGTCCATAATCCTTAACTAAAGTATGCAATTTTATTTATTTTATTTTTTTAGATATACAAATGTCACTCGAAGTAGAGGGATAAAAAGAAAAAAATAAATAGAGAAGTAAGATGGTATTATCGATTTAAAGTGTATTTCTTAAATTTTTGTAAAGTTTGAGGGTATTTTTTACACAAACACTAATAGTTTTCATCTAAAACTAACGGTATAGAAGGGTATTTTTTAAAATTCATTTTGGAAGTATAACATTATTCTTGAAAATTTTGAGAGTTCAATGGTATTTTTGACATAAAGTACATAATTTATGAGTATTTCGTATAATTTAAAGGGTAGTTGCAAATATAGCAATCATGTCCAAAATATTTGCAGATATAACACAATGTAAAAAAAATTTGTAAATATAACAAAATTTAGATTTTGCTTTTGAAATCTATTAGTGATAGATTTTGCAATATTTATAATTTTTTAAAATGTTGCTATATATTTAATTATTATTCCTAAAGTGATATCAACCACAACTATCCTAGATTAGATTAGATACCTTCATTTTTTATTATTATTATTATTATTTATACTATTGGATACCTTCATTTCCATGCTCTTTGTCTTAATGAATCCACGCATCTTCCACTTCCTTTCCTAATTTCTTTATCATTATATAGTTAGAGATTGTCGCAAGTTTATTCTTTTTAAAAGGAAAATCTTTCACTACTTTTCGAGGCTTAGCTTACGGTGCTTTTGGTTTCTCGATTTTCAAACCCAATCATTATGATTGCAACCGTTACAAATATAGCAGATCTAAAGTAATATTAAATATAGCAGTCAAAGTAGGACACAATCTACTCTACTTAATCTAAAATGTTTAAAGTTACAAATCGAAGTCTATCGATTATTGACTTTATTATCGATAAATGTTACTATAATCGTAAAAGTCTTCCAATTTTATTATTAATGTCTACATATTAGTGATAAACTTTTACAACTAATAGCAATGTATATCGATGATAAAACTGATAGACTTTTAACATTGAGAACAAAATCTATCAATGATAGAAGTGATAGAAACTCATATCAACTATAAAGTCTACCATGATACTATATCACGAGTATATAGTATTACTTTTTATAAATCAATAAAAGTGTGAAAAAAAAAAAAAAAAAAATGACGAAGAATTTGATAACAAGGAAGAAAATGATATAGAAAATAGGACAACAAAAGTGCATGATAAATAGGTGAAGGTATAATAAGTTTATGTTGTTAGAGAATCATATCAATAATATGCATATCCATGATGGACTTGTATTAGTGATAGAGTTCTATCGTTGATAGAAATCTACCAGCGATAGAAACATATTACTAAAAACATATTAGCGATATGCTTCTACCCATCACTAATAGACTTCTACGCAGTCATTTAGAAGTTAGAAGGATCCACGATCCAGAGACAAAATCACAATTAACAAGAAAAAAATTCATAACCCAAACCGAAATGCCAAGAAGAATCAAAAATTAAAAATAATAATTAAAAAAAAAATTAACCACTATGACAAAGTTCAAAGAGAAAAATCAAAATCAAGAGTTTGAAAGAGAGAGATATGATCCTCCATTAGATATCTTTAGAAATGCAAAACCAATTATAAAATAGACAACCTCAACAAAATATGAAAATATAAAAGAATTTGTTGAGTAATCCTTTCTTATGATAATAAGAACACACATAATAAAAATAATAACAAATAATTTTAAAAATAATAATGGGTAGGAACCAAATGTGAGTCAATCGAGAGGAGATTGATTCGAGGTTGTGAGTTGCTTATAAGGGTAGAGTAGAAATAAAGATAAAATAAATCATATATCGGAGAAAATTGCTATACTTGTAATTTTTTTTTAAAAAAATATTGCTATATAAGTAATTATAAGTAATTAAAAAGAAAATATTGCTTATAAGGATAGAGTAGAAATAAAGATATAAATTTGTATATCTTTTTTAAATTTGCAAATATTAACAATTAAATTGAAAGGAAGTTCTGAAAAAAAAAAACTGAATTTAAATCATTATTTGTCAATTCCTTTAAAATTTGGATGAAAATCAACGCATGTTTTTATGGAAAAAAAACACACACACACACTTCAAAAGTTTTTTTTTGATCCGACCACTGTTAGGTCACTTTTGAAATGGATAGCAATGCTAATTTTCTTGTATATTGACCACATATTTATTTTGAGAAAAGACCCCCAAAATTTAAATTCATAATCACTTAATGAAAAAAATTATAGTACCTAAAAAGAAACAAGAAACTCCACAACAGGAAAACACGTGGTAAAAAAATTGAGTTGTATTGTTATTTGTCAATATCACAATGGGGATGTTAAAGTTTGATGAAAATGAACCCATGTTTTTCATGAAAAAGAAAAACACATTTTGAAAGCTTTTTACTCTCACACGTTTAATCAATTTTGAATAGGGTAGCGTTGGCCGTCTTTCGTCAGTTCATTGACAATTTTCGAAGAGTTCCCTAATTATTTTAATTTCCGCATATATTGATTATATATTTATGCAAAAATAAAGCCCCAATGGTTTAAACTCATAATCCTTACATTAAAAAAAAAAAAAAAAAAAAAAAAAAAAAAAAAAAA